>VYZR01082543.1:83610-94037 GCA_013400675.1 Oxylabes madagascariensis
CTGCTGCTTTTTAGATTTTCCTGAAAGCAGATCCTAAAAATCATGTAACTGAATCAGGGCTAAAGAGGGCAGAAAACAGCAGCAGCAGACCTTGCAGGACAAAGAGGGGTGCTTCAGAATAAACCTCCTTGTTTAGCACCTGTGTGATCCCTGCACTCTCTTTAATATGGGCCTTTGTCCCTGGCCTAAATTCAAGTGAGCATTGTAACATATTAAAGAATACTTTTCAAAAGATTTTTAAGTTCTTACAGAAACTTCTGTGATTCTCATGGTACAGCACTTAAGCACTAGTGAGCAGGTTGTGAAACAAAGCCGGCTTATTCAAATAGAATGACTACGTATGATTTCAGATGACTCTGGATAAAGAATCCAGGAAAGCGTTTTGCTANAAATTAATCTTACTCAAGATACTCATCAACATATTTTCTAACTTCAATATCAAAACAAAACATACACCAAGTAACCCTTGTCATAGTCAGCAGCTGTTTGTACTTAGCTTTCTGTACCTTAATCTTGTATTTGGCTAAACGAACCAAATTAATATTCTAGCTTCCTTTCTTTTCTCTTAAGCTTCAAGGTAAAACTGTGTCAAGTTAAAAATATGAATAGTAAGTTATTACTAACATGTAGAACTTCCACAGATCAGAGGAAAACAAAGCGTTTGCAGTGTAAAATGCACTGCATGTTTTTAAAAATGCAACAAATTCAGAAAGAACTTCCAAATACAGTATAAACCTTTGGATCTTCCAAAAATATAGCTGGGCAAATATTTAAGAAAAACGATAGCAAGTGATACCTTTAGAAAGAAAGAACAGATTTTTACAGGGCTTCTTAAAGCTTCAGTATTACAATGTACAGTGTTCTGATGTTTTCACCAGCAGTTATGTCACTACAGGAAGAATGTAGAGCCACAGACCAAGTTCACTGGTTTCCATCAAGCCCCAAATGAGGCAGTACGATATATTTACAAATTCCTGCTCTACTCCTAAAATTCTTACGGCACCAAAGATTCTCCTATACCCACTTCCTGTTGGGAGGCACAGAGGCTGCGATAAAAGCAAGCCAGCAGAATACCTGAGGTTTTTCAGAGTATAATTCAGCAGCTGATGATATTTAAGCATATGGTCAATGTAAGCACTTTTCTGAGTAAGGACAAACTTAACATGTGCTTGACTGAACTTAAGCTCAAACAGACTTAAAATTTAACTCAAAACTGGTTGAATGAACAGTCACACAAAACAAACCTGAATATACTCTAGCTCTTTCTACATACTTAGTTTTTAGACTACAAAACGGTCTCTTTTTTAGAGGTTACCATCAACACTCACCAAGTGCCCCTATTGATTTAACACACAAATACTTTAGAAGGGAAGAACACACTTCCCCCCGAAGATGTGATATTGAGGATTTACCTCAAAGCAAATGGCTCTAAGACAATACTCACTTCTCTCTTCCCGCCCAACACAAAGACTGCAATCTGTGAAGTTTCTTCCACAAGAAAAAAATCCAATCAACCAACTAAATTACTCTAAGCAGTTTCAGGATAAGCTTTACTCATTTTGTGTCACAGTAAATCTTACTAAAGGTGTAACTAATAAACTTTTGCCCAATTCTGAAGGCTATAACTGAAACACCCTGAATGCATGCCTCAAGACATCTAAAAATACAGTATGTATGCGCTTTTTATTTGTAAATACAGTATACAGTGGCATGCAGTGGCTTAAGGACAACAGCATTATTGTGCAGTGTCAGTAAGCTCAATGAAACAATTTAGACAAATAAGTGTTATCTTCTGCTCATCAACAATTATAATTTAACAGTATTTTTCATTCCTGTATTACATAGAGGAAACTAAAGCTAAGTTTCAAGAGCAATAATTACATGATGTATTTTCAAAGAGAAACAAGACAAAGGCAACTTCATCTTATTCCAGCCATTTTCCTTCTTGGAGAAATCTGAGTTTTTAAAAGCTCCATCTCTTTGCCTGTTACTACTTTGTCTTTCCATCTCAAAAAAAGATATGAAAATCGGTTGTAATTCAAGGCTAATTCACTGTCTAATTAGTTTGAAATCTTAAAGGCTCTGATCCTATGTGTTAAAACTAATTTTTATCATGTCAGATACTTCACGGACATGTCATGTTCTTGCTAATCTGGATTAGCACTTTTGGCAAAATTTTATTATGAGTAGAGTACTATGGAGAAATTTCAAATATCAGATCTTGTGACAATGCACCAGAAAGCAAACGTGAAAATAACACAGCTCAGTTGATTCAATGGATAGAAGTTTTCTTCCCAATAGAGAACTAGGGAAGACAAACCCCTTCCAAAATTCTACATCAGGTTGTCCTTTGACCTTAAGAAAGGGAGAGAAATATATATCAATTCAAAACTGTTCGCTCTAATCGCTTTTCTTAGATGCTGCACTTGACAACTACAAGTAAAATAGAACAGAGATCCTCTTTATTCTTACACCTGGTTTCAAATCAATTGCAGTCTACAGAATAGCACAGAGAGATTAAAAGAGGATGAAATAGATGTTCTACTGGAGCAAGTTTGGCTTTCTTGACATGATGGGTCTATTTGTTGGGGCTGTCTCACTGAAAGTGAATGCACTGAACCCAAGGAAACACAGGATTTCATATACCCATTACATACTCTCATCTTCCATCAACAGCACCTACTTTAAAAGCAGCTTTAAATTTACTCTAGTCTGAGCCATTAGACTCGGGCACATTTTAAGATGCAAAGATGTTCTCAACTGATTGGTACGATCTCAGTGTAGCAGAGGGTGGGTGCAATTGCAAACCACTTTGCCTCTCAAGAGAAGTTTCTTTCCAAGATGTGACTGGTGCAAGCCAGCTGACCAGGCACACGTTAATCAATCCAAAACTGTCACAAGGCTTGGCACGACATTCAGTATTTCCAGAAAGGAAGCCAGGTGTATAATAATATGGATAGAAGAAACCAGACAAATGAACACAGGCCAAGGCAGAGATACATGTTCTATGACGTATCACCCTTCATTAGACCTACCTCAAAGGCATGATACTCAACTCAAAGAATCACAGAATCAGTTAGGTTGGAAAACACCTCTGAGATCCTCAAGTCCAATCTATAACTGAACATCAACTTATCAACCACACTGTGGCACTAAGTGCCACATCCAGTCTTTTCTTGAACGCCACCAGGGATGGTGACTCCACCACTTCCCTGGGCAGCCCATTCAAATGTCCAATCACCCCTTCCATGAAGAAATTCTTCCTGATGTCCAATGTAAACCTCCCCCGGTGCAGCTTAAAACTCTGTCCTCTTGTCATTGATTGCCTGGGAGAAGAGACCAATTCCCAGCTGGCTGCAGCCTCCTTTCAGGTGGGTACAGAGACTGATAGGTCTCCCTGAATCTCCTCATCTCCAGGCTAAACAACCCCAGCTCCCTCAGCTGCTCCTCATAGTGCTTGTGTTCTAGACCCCTCACCGGCCTTGCTGCCCTTCTCTGGACACATTCCAGCAGCTCAACATCCTTCCTAAACTGAGGGGCCCTGAACTGGACACAGCACTCGAGGTGTGGCCTCACCAGTGCCAAGCACAGGGAAGATCCCTTGCCTGGTCCTGCTGGCCACACTGTTGCTGATCCAGGCCAGGGTGCCGTTGGCCAGTGGTCAAGCAGGCACACTGCTGGCTCACGTTCAGCCTGCCATTAATCAGTACCCCAGGTCTCTTTCTTCCTGGCCACTGGCCAGCTGCCCTGCCCCAGCCTTTAGTGCTGCAGGGGGTTGTTGTGGCCAAAGTGCAGGACCCAGCACTTGGTCTTGTTAAACCTCGTATCATTGTATTCAGCCCATCTTTCCAGGCTGTTCAGGTCCCTCTGCAGAGCCCTCCTTCCCTCCAGCAGATTGACACTCCCCCACCAGCTTGGTGTCATCTGCAAATTTTCCTCCATATCACGCACTGAAAAACTGAAACCTATAACCATTACAACAGGGCTCCTGTTTGCAGCTCAGAAACCTGAGCTCCTGTTTGCAGCTCTGGCATGCCCTGAACCCCATGAAAACATCCACTTGAAGTATTGTTCAGGCCAGAAATTTGACTGACAGATTTTAACTCTACTGAAATTTTCATGCCATGCTGAGCTATAACTTCACATACTCTGGCTCCACATCTCTGCAGCAGACTCCATGCAATGTCTTTCTGCTTACCTTCTAACAAAATCACTAACTTTAAAAGAATGGTTTCATGAACTCCTACAAAAGGAAAGCAAGTGGACAAGCACATGCACTCAGTCTAAGCTGAACTGGTTATTATGAACTGGACTCCATGCTTTCTTTCACGTAACACTCAGCCAACTCCACGGTTTTATAAGGTGCCAGAGGAATGTATTTCCTGTTATCTGAAACACATCACTTCTAGAGCACATGAACGACAGTTTGTGTCGAGTGTCTACAATAAACTAAGAGGGCTGTCAAGTCTGATGGCATATTAGTTTGTCACTTGTAACAGGCAAAGCTGTGCGAGCAGATTAGACAATGCTACATAATTTAATAATTTTATCATGTATTCTACTTGACATTACCAGCTATTCCTCATGATTTCATCTGCCTATGAAACTACAAGCCAGATGCAGAGCCTTTTTGCTAAAATGAATACTGTCTATCCATACACAAACAACACTGTGTAACCCATAAAGGGCAAGCTTGGCTTTCAACACCAGAAAAACCCCTTCAATTTTAATTCCTGAAAACTCACACATTAAAAAAAAATAAATTAAAATCCTATCATACCAAAAAGCCTCTGACAGCATCATTTTAAGAAAATCAAGTACCTAAAAATAGAACAATATATAGTATATAGAATACAAATATATGGTAATTCTATATACACAGACACCTCTATACACGCATACAGTTGTCATGAATTAAGGAAATAGATAGTTATCAATGATTAGAACAAGGGGAGACACCTACATGTGAACCAGCACTAGTGGTTAAAAGAGTAGCAGCACATTGGCCACATGCATGTATTTGCAAACATTGCAGCTTGCTTTCTAAACACAGCTTCCAGTTCTACGGCTCCAAGGAAAGTGGGAACAGACAAGAGATGAACAGACAAGTTTAGGATGTCGGGAGGAGTTATGGACACATTGAGTGAACTAGTTACAATGGGAATTGAAATCTTCCCTGGAAATACTGTTTCAGAATCCTTTATTTTGCATATTACCCATTTCAAAATACAGAAGAGATAATTTTTTTTTTTAATATTTTGCTCCAATTCTTTTGCATTTGATACTTCTCTGCAGGTATTCAATATGAAAAACCATTTTTGTTCAGGGACAAAAAATCCCAAGGGAGCAAAATGGGCCAAAAACTTTTGCTCAAACTTTTGTTAGTTGACTGCAACTCACAGAATTGTAGCTAAAATGGCAGCAAATTTAGGAGTGTGGATAAGGCATTAGCCAAATCCAAACTACTGAAAAAGCACTGGATTATGCTGAAAAAAATTCCTCTGAGTCTGATATCTGCCCGTAGAGAATCAGCCTATCAAATTTTTAAAGGGCATTTCTTTTAACTAAACTCCTGTGATATATTTTATGCAGAGTTACATTACTAATAATTTCCATGGGATTTCACACAGGAGAAGTACCAATTACGTCCTCCTGTAAGAATCTGTGGACATAGAACTAGGGACAAATCATGATGCTTTCAAGGTTTATCTATAAAGCATCTGCACACTCACTTTGTTCATGTCAAAAATCCAAACAAGAAGAGCAGTTTCCCCCAAAGTTTCCTGAAGTCACAAATTAACAACTCTGTACAAGGAGTCATGCCCTCCCCTGCAAAAGCAGCTCAAAATGTACACCCTTGTACTGCTTGCAAGCAGCTTCTACTCTCTCAGCCAACTTTGGCCCAGAGCCACCCAAAGCTGTTGCTAATGTGATGCAGTCAGAAACTTATCCTTACAATGGGCAAGGATTTGTTTTGTGTTTCTAGAAATCTCATTTTGTTTTAGGAGTGTGAAGAGAGAAAAACTCACATCCCAACTTTGTGAACATATAAATCAGTGTAGCCCATAAGGAAAACTTGTTCCTCACAACTCATAAGTGCAAAGTGTTCAGATTCAAATGTCCTTATCAGTATTTACTCTTAGCAAACTAGTTGGTTTATTTTTCCTTTATGTTGCAGATATTTGTGTCATTTTCCAGCTGTTTATGTAATTCTAATCTAAATCAGGGTTGATGGCAATTTGCAACATCCCCATTTGATTTTTTCAACTCTTCTAGGAAGTCTTTCAAATGAGTTATTCTGAAGATACAGAGAATTCCCGATTTACCAAGCAGTTTAAAACAAAAATATGACAAAAAAGAGTCAGAAGGACTGGAAAAGCCACTCAGCCAGTTCCCCTGATACCTCCCTGGTACAGGTACTTAATCAAGATACTGAACAACTGCTTTCCTATTGTGTTCAGGCAAGTTCCTTGATGATTAGTTCTGCTTCCAGTTTCCATCTGAAGTTATTATAATGACTAATAAATCACTAACTGTGTAACAGACAATCACTGCATTACATTTCTGATGTGATGTCACCATATACAGAACAATGTATTTAAAAGTGAACTTGCCTCTTCTTATAACTTCTATCTCTATTACTAAACATTAAAAAGGTGCAGGTATCATTTCAGTCACCACCAGAAACTGCAAGGAAGACCACATATGTAGTGAACATAAGAGACAGAAGTGACAGAAATTGATAAAAACTTCATCACATGGCTGACACCCCATATATCAAAGCCCTAAATCTCATTCTCTGCTTGCCTCCAATTTCCATCAAAGCCTGCCAGCTGCACATTTATTGAGAAGTTTGTGATCTGACAGCTACTGTATTACCAACATTAATGATGCATCAGTCTCCAGAATTACTGGGGAAACAGTCCAATTGATTTTATTATTATACAGAGTTCCTCACATTTCATTTCAGGCAGCTTCCTACCACAAATTTTAGCAATAACTAAAAATGCTACACAGCTGATGCACAAAATGCTGGGGCGAAAGATGGTTACCACAGCTTCATGCCACTCCATTCTCCCTCCAGGAGAGCTCCAAATCACTCAGACACTACTGTGTAACCCATGAGTTATTGGTCCATAGCTAAAAGGGCTTACACATTATAGGGTGATAAACAGTGCAGCACTAATACTCGCTGATTTGCCCAGGAAAGCTACAAACAGACACATGATGTCATCAGCTCACATAAAAACCAGTTTTCTCAAGTCTTCTAAGTCCCTGCTCTTGACATTCAAAAAAAAATTCCCCACGGCAGTGGCAGGCAGGGGGGCAGGCAGAGATAACTTTCAAGATATCTCCATACAGACTGAAATTGTTTCCACAAGTACCATAAAAAGAATATAATTTTTTTGCAGCAAATAGCCCACTTTAGTCTGTCCTTTTCATCCTAGAAAGCTTTCTTCACTTAAACAAATAACAATCACAGATATTAAAAGATGCAATACAAGAAATCAAGCTTATAGGGGTTTTTTTGAATCATGACCAAATACTTTAAATATATACATAACTTGAAATTTCCAGTATCAGTTAGGAAAGGATCTCTATGAAATATCCAGCATTCGTTTTCAGCAGTCCAAAAATTTACTATTTTTCTGTTGTTGTTTCGGGGGTTTTTTTTGGTGTTTTTACAAGCCTGGCTACAACATCTAGCAGAGAATGTTTCCTGTCACTTTTTAAGTTTGAAAGAGAACACATAAATGTTGTCATAGTTTCAAGGTTCTGTATCTCTGGGGAAGGAGGGGGGGTAAGAAAGAGGGAAATACAGTTTTCCTTCTCTATTTTTAATCTCCTAGGTTCAACTTTTCCAAAGGTCATGAACAAAGTATTTTTAAGCACTTATATTAACAGTGGTTTACTCACTTCCTTGGATAGCCAAGCTCTGCAGCATAGTGACAAGAGAAATACATCAGATGGAACAAACAAGAACTGCTGCCGAAGTAGAATGAGATCCTTTCACATTTACCTTTTCTAACTTGACAACACCAATTCAGTGAAGGCGCATTTTGTAAGAAATGAATTTGAGTTATTAGAGGAGATAGACCTTCAAACGGATCAATACGAGCGCTTTAAAAAACCTGCTACAAAAGAAAGTACTGTATCTGCTTCTATAGAAACTCTTCCCTAACTCCACAGCAAGATCTCAAATTAGAAGCACCACAGAAAAAAAAGCTAATTGCTAGCAAATGCACAGAGAGTAGTAAGCTGCTTCCAGATGTGTAACGCAACCCAGAGCTTACACAAATAAGTGGTACGAAATACTTGTTCCATTTTTCTTTCTTGTTTTCTTGCAGTCCACTCTTTAAAGGACATGCAATGTATTCATCTGTGAGGAACAGCCACAAAGTCAGCCTGCATCCTTCTCCCAGGCTCTGCTCCCCAAGCAAAGAGCAAACATATCTAGACATAAGCATCACCTCTATTAATTATGGGATCACCTAAAATGGATCCCAGTCTTAACTGTGCTCAGATTCACAAATTTAGACATAGAGCCGTGCTCCACACTGCCCACCTGCCAGAGGGTCAGTTCGGCTGTGATTAACACCTCACTGATCACAGCCTGCAAAGCCAAGGGCAAATGAAATGGGTCCTCATTCACTTCAGTACGAAGAGTTCAGCAGCTCCCAGACAGAAGCTGAAATGTCGGAGGAAGGGGCAGAGTAGACCAGCCCTTCTGAGCAGGAAACCGAACAGACAAGCCCAAAGCAGGAGATTTAGTGTGTGTCGGGTATTTCGTTATTTAGCTTTTGGGTTGGTTTTTGTTTTTTAAGTGCTACCTAATGATGCACTTACATACTGTATAAAACTTTCACCCATACTTGTATCTGGCATCAAGTACAGCAGGTAACTTTCTTAGCATTACCTTTGAGGTATCCAAAAGAAGAACCAAACCACTCAGGAAGATAGAATTAGTTTGAGAAAGCAGAACTTTCCAAGTACCTTCCTGACTGCAATGAGCACAGGTTTAAATAACCACAGACCTGTGACTGTTTAGAGGACAGTCACAACCAAACGTTTTTACTTTACTGGAACAGCTTACCTTTAAACATACGCATTAAGAAAACCCAAAAACATTGCAATTATTTTGTAATACATGTAACAAACTGAATGCAGGAAACTAATAGTCCCCATTAACTTGGGGACAAGCAGTTCTTTTAATTAGTTACCAGAAAATATTCAGCAGGCATTTACAAGTTTATTCTTGAATCATTAAGTACAACTCTAGGCACTAAGACTAAATACCTTGGAGGAGAGAAGGGAACAAAAATCCTGAAGTATTTAAACTATCATCAGTTACTCCACGATTTCCTAGATTAAGAACCAAACTTACACTGTTTATTTGTGCATACAGCCACTCCTGTTGCTAGAAAGCTGTTTTTCACCATGCAAAGTGACGACTTCTGTAGGCTGAACACTAGCATGAGTAAGCTGATAAAAATCACGTTAAACTGGGACTTTTATCTCTCTTATACAGCTGGTGTAGATGTAGGCAGTCATACCGCTATTAATGTTTCAGATTATTAAAAAGACTGCTTAAGTGGAAAATGCTTAATATTCATGAAGTCTCTTTAGTATCTGATTAGGTTCTTCCCTTTCCTCTGCCTTGTGCTTCATTTATTACATTTTTCACCTGGGCCAAAATATGCAACTACAAAACCACCATTCTTTTGCTTTTAGCAGACACTGAATGTTGCTAAATATAAAGGGATTTTTTTCCTCTTGGAAGCTGGAAAGGAACATTTACTCAGCAGAAAAACATACTCGGCTTTCAACTTAAACCAACAAATGCTTTTAACATACACTGACTTATGGTAAAAGCAAGTCGCACTAACGTAATCTGTTCTGATAAGCCATTATTACATATTATTATATTAATAATTAGGCTCCTGGGAATGGGCAGGAAGTACACAGTAATGGAAGATGGGCCCTGGGAGACTGCACCGACCAACGGCAGCCCTGAACCCCGCATCCTCAAAGCAAGGGTTCATGACTACTGTGCACAGATTACGTGATGCCAAATAAATTATACCTCACGCCAAATAAATCCCCAGGGGAGAATGACGATAGGAAAAACCTATGCCTAACAATGAAGGCCACGATTTGACCCGCACAGCGAATTTTATTATCGTAGTTCATGCAGCTTTCTGAGGGCTTAGGAAATGCATAAACGTCCTTAAAGCATTAACTTTATTTCCTAAAACAATCTTGTTCCATCGCAACCACTCCTTAAACCGTGGCTCCAGCAGGCTGCTGTATGAAAATGAACTCATTTGTGAGAGCCGCAAAGCCAAGCTGCATCCCGTCGGAGGCCCCTCGGCCGCCCTTGCCGAGGCTCCCCATTAGAGCGGGATGGTTTGGGTCGGAAGGGGCCT
>VYZR01082560.1:200-20528 GCA_013400675.1 Oxylabes madagascariensis
ACACAAGTTAGCAAAAACCCAAAAAAAGCATCAGTGTGTTATCAACACCACTCTCATTCTGAATCCAAATCGCAGCACTGTAACAGCCACTGAGAGGAAATTAACCCTGCCCTTGCTGAAACCAGGACAGGCCACAAAAGAAGGTATTGTTGTGCATATACACACATGATAATGTGTAAATTTGTTTACTTTTTTTCTTTCAGGTAGCGAATCAGGTTGTTCAGGCTCTACTTACTCAAAAGGTAAGTTGTGATTTGTGTATTTTCAGTGTAACTTAAAGCTTGCAGATATTCTTTGTTTATTTGAGAGGTATGTATATATTCTTAAATAGTATACATTTTTAGACTGTGTTCACACATTGAGTAAGCAGGGGAAGTGCTGCACAGGAAAAATAATTGTAGGATAATTGCAAACCTGGCACAATGAAAAGATTCACTGTGGTTCTACAGAGATCTGTTCTGCATCAAGTCATGCCTAAAGTTCCGGTTTTCTGAAGTGGTCTTTCAGTTAAACATGATTCTGTGATTTCCTTTTGTCAGGGGGAGAAAGAGGGAAAGACAAACAAAATATAAAGTTCTATAACAATAAGCTATGAACATTTCAATATTCATGGAATGATCCTTTGTGAGGTCTAGACCACTTGATGGATGTGGCATTATTAAAAGGTTTTGGATCATTTAGTCTTAAAAAAATGATTCGAAAAGAGACATAAATGCAGTCTTTTAAAGCAGATAGTAAAAAGGAGAATATAAACTGTTTTGTCTACACTTAATGACAGGACAAGTAATAATGCTCTTGAAATGCAGCAAGAAACACCAAGTTAAAATAATCAAAAAAACTCTTGCCACACGCACAGAAGTGTTCTAGTGGCAAATAGTTTTTGAGGACCTGCTCCAAAGCCTCCCTTTATGGACATCATTCTGCCCAGCAGGACATCATTCAGAATGCTCCCTGCACAGGGAAGAGTGGGGACAGAGGGGACAGGCAGGGTTGAAAGTGTTATTGCTCATCCCATGATTCTTAGGAGCACAACAAAGGTTTTTACTCTGGAAGAGGGATGCTGCCTTCCAGCAGCTGGAAGTGTTGCAGCTCAGAGGTGATTTGTGCAAGCCACGACATCCAGGGAAGTTTGCCCTGCTGCTGTCTGTGCTGTGTTTCTCTGTTTACGTGTAGGAGTAGGGTCTGTGCATCATCAGAGGACTGCAGAGCTGTTCCTGTGACACCTGCTAGAAATATAATTTGAGGTATTTTCTAAAAAAATCCCAAATAGATGTTTCAGTACAGTTTAAATGGAAATGGAGGTATTTTCTCATGTTAATGTACACAAAAACCTCATACACATTTTGTGTTATAAAACCATATGTGGTGAAATACTCACCAGAGGGTTAATCTCAATGTATTAATCTCTGGTTTGGGAATATTTTGATTGTTTCCCAAATGGAGAGAGGAGCTTCCTGATTTCCTTTGCAAAGGTGTCAGACATTTTGATGACTGCATACGTCCTCAGTAATTAATCCTTCCAAACCCATAGGAACCGAGGAGTTCCTTAGGATACAATAAAAACAGATCCGAATACATTTAATAAAGTGATTTACTTAGGGTTGATGGGATTTAACAGCTGCTTACCTATTACTGAGTAATAACAGCTAATTTAATATCCATAGAAAGAGGAAAGAGAGTACTTTTCTAAATGCTAATGAATATTAACTGTTATGGTGCTCCTGACACCGTTCATACAAGTCCTTTTATAAGAAAAGACAGGAACACAATAGCGTACAATAAAGAGTAGATTGCACTCCTCACACCAGTCCCCAAAGGGTAGATATCAGAACCCAAATAGTGGCAGGTAAACAGATAAATCTACCCTCATGCAGCTGAGCAGTGAGACAGAGTCAGTCATGCCACAGAGAGATAACACACCTCTGGAGCAGAGCAAGACACAAAGAAAAGCTGAGAGCTTTCACAAAAGGGAGAGGAGTGATTTTGTACAGTAGCACACACTGCGTGGGCTTTGCTGTGAATTTGAAATCATCCCTCAAGGACTAATTTTCGCTCAAATTAAGTACATGCTGTAATGTAACGAATAAAGCGCTGTGTACTTGCTGGGATGTGGAAAGACTGTGATCCCACTGAGAGATTCTGGTGACACAAATTGAGTGAGCAAAGCTTGAGTGATTTATCAATGTCACTGAATCCTTGAAATGGAGTTACAGTCTTAAACGTTCACTTTTCAAGTATGTAATTTGTTACAATACATATAGAATTTCTCTAACATGAGAGACTTTTTTTTGATGTGACTGGAAAAGCTACATCAAATTGAATTTGTGCTGAGTTAGCCACGCAGCATAATTTCACAATTTTATGTAGCAAAATTCTATGGATTTTCTACTACTTACTAATAGAAAATTTTGCCTGTAGGAAATTTAAGAAGTCAGATATCTAACAAAATTAACTGAGGCAAACCTGTATGCTGTAATACTGAAAACATCCATTCTTTCTCCTTCCACCCAAAGACTTCTCATATAACATGAGCTGATTGGACTGCTAAGAACTGGATCTTTAATTTTTTTTTTCCATATATGACCTGGATCAGCAGTTTGAAATTTGAGCTAAACTATTTAATTAAATCATTTTGTGACCTGTGTATCTTGCACTCTCCTCCATACAAGTGTATTCAGGAAATTACTCTTTTTACTCTGGGTTCTGTATGAAAGCTATTTCTCCATTTTCATCAAATAAATAAAAAAGAAGTGAATTATGTGTTAATTAAAACAGAAAGAAGCCTGTTCAGAGGGAGAGCAGTATTTTTCTGGAACCTCTACTGAGGGCATTGGATCCCGTTTTGGAGAAGAGTGAGTCTCGTTCACACTGAAGAGATAAAGCAAGGCTACAGAGATGCTCAGATGTTACTAAACTGAAACCCTAGGAGTACTTTAAATATTTGGGAAATTGCTACTTTAATAGCTAGTTGTTTTGCCCACAGGAGAGGAATTATATGCTTCAGACATTTGATAGTTGTATTAATTGGTTATTTTAGGACTTCAAGTTTCTAAACTCAGACTTTATTTTACCAGAATACTGCTACCTTTATGTGCCTCATTTCTCCTCTGGGCTATGCATGGCATTACCACTGGCAGGGTTTATAGCATCTGGGTGGGAAATCTACTCTCTTATATTTCATTTTTTTACAAAAATTCTAAAGTTTGAAACATAAATCTTACGGTTTTAAAACTGTAAGATAGGAAGGTTTTGGGCAGAGGCCTTGCTAAGGTTTAATTTTTTTCTACACTGTTAGTTTCTGTGAATCATTTTTCGTGTTCAGTGCCCTTAGTAGTCTTGAAATGTTAAGCACTGTTGTAACAGCCAAGGCTCAGTTTTAAATTCTCTGATTTGTGAAAGACCGATAATGATGGGTCTTGATGCTTGCAATCTCCATTCCTAATAGAGATTGCCTTGTGCAAGACCAGGGATAAGAGGTCTCACTGACAGGAAACAAAGCTTCAGGGCTTTAGAAATCATCAGCCTCAAGATTTTTTGAGGGTCATATTGGAAGGCTCTTGCAATTTCAACTGAACAGCCACTTGACAGCCACCTAAAACAAATGCTGTAAAACCATCAGGAGGAAATAACTGCATTCATCCAGTATTCATAAAATCTGATACATATGCATAAAAAGATGTTTACAGTTTTCTGGGAGTCTCAAGATGAACATATTTTATTGTGCATTCACCTCTTATAACCTCGGTGCTGGTTACAGCAGAGACTAGAGCAACTGTAGGCAAGAATTTAAGCTACATTTAACTACAATTTCCCCTTCTGAGTTGTTTTCTCATCAGGCCAGGTCATCGTGTTGTTAATGGGATTGACAGGACAGCATATGGGGGTGCTGAGGCCTGTTCCTCCACCTTCATATGGTGGAAAGTAATACGAGCTAGGCAATACCACAGGGCAGCAAATGTCCTAAATTTAAATAAGGGTAAATATTTTGGAGATGTAAATTAAAAAAAAAACAAACAAACCAACCGAGATATGGCTGCAGCTTGTAATTTTTACATGTAGTCTTTATTAGGAGACTACCTTTCCTGGTTTGTGAAGCTCTCTTAGCTCAAAATGGGCAGCTGCACAAAATATACTGAAAAGCTCAGTGTCAGATTTTGCACTGTCTCCAAAATCCTCTCTCTGGAAGAATCCTGTGTTTCTTCGGGTGACTAGGAAAAGCAGATTTTGCACTGAAAGATAGATAGATAGATAGATAGATAGATAGACAGATAGATATTAGCTGTATCTGAAAGACATTATTGGCTTGACTGGTTTTACACCCCACCTCTGCTTCTAATGGCCAATTTTAAATCTTTTTCATAGAATCCTAGAATTGCTTGTATTGGAAAGGACCCTTAAGATCATTGAGTCCAACCCCAGTGCTGCCAAGCTCACCAAACCACGTCTCCAAGTGCCACATCCGCAGAGCTTTTAAATCCCTCCAGGGATGGTGACTCCACCACCTGTTCCAATGCTTGACAACCCTTTCCATAAGACATTTTTCCTAATATACAAGCTAAGCCTCTCCTGGAGGCCATTCCAGAGGCCATTTCCTCTTGCCCTATCAGTTGCTGCTTGGGAGAAGAGACCGATGCCCATCTGGCTGGCACATCCTTTGAGGGAGTTGTAGAGGGGGAAAAGAGCCTCTTTTTTCCCCACGCTGAACACTCCCAGCTCCCTCAGCTGCTCCTCATGACATTTGTGCTCCAGACCCTTCCCCAGCTCCATTGCTTTTCTCTGCCCTCACTCCAGCCCCTCAATGTCTTTCTTGAGTGAGGGGCCCAGAACTGGACACAGCCCTTGAGCTGTGGCCTCACCAGTGCCCGGTACAGAGGGGAAATCACTGCCCTGGTGCTGCTGGCCACACTGTTTTCATACAGCCAGGGTGCCACTGGCCTTCTCACCCACCTGGGCACATCCTGGGCTGTCTGGGAAGACACAGCCCATCCACATCAGGCACAGCAATGCTGACTTGGTTGTTCCAGAAAGAGCAAGGAAGGGATCAGACTTCAGAGGAGTACCCTGTGCCACTCTGAACTTCTGCCTGGTTTGGTATAGCTTATGTGTTTTATGTGTTTTACTTAGCTCATGCTTAGCACAATATTCATATATTAATTGCTGCTTTATGCTTTTTGTCAGCTGCAAAATGCAACACATTGCTAGCAAAGTCATTTTTATGCTAACAGGAAACTCTGAAAGGAGGCACCAGGAAGCTACTGTTTGTCATTACAAGATTTTCTTTTATGTTATAATGGATGATCAAACAACCAGAGAAAATGAAGTAGCACATTTTTCCAATTTATACTGCTTTAAAAGTTGTGTGTTTATTTCTTCTTAGTATCTGACATTAGAGCTTTTTACATGCTTCTGTTACCTGCTTTCTAATCTTACTGTTTTTTTCCCTTATGCTTCAGGGTCTGAGGGAGGAATGTATAAAGCTGAAAATGAGAGTTTTTGATCTGGAACAACAGAATCGAACTTTAAGTGTGCTTTTCCAGCAGAAAGTCAAACCAGCTTCTGACCTCCTCCTTCAGGTAGGAAATGGCCTTTGCAGGAAGCAGGCTATGAGCTTCATATTTCTTAAAATTATAAAATACTCCTCTTATTTTCAAGGCTATGTCAGTAAGTGGGAAATGACAGTTGATAGATTTAATATATTAGAAAGTATCTGTTATCTGTTCTCTGATCCCATTGAAACTGAAAATGTGTGGCAGTGAGCTCAGACATTGCGTGCAAATCTGGAGAGAGGAGCACACCTGCAGAGTAACTTACTTTTTTAGGTGATTCTTCGCTATGATAAATGGAATGATACGGCTTCATTATCCCTCCGCAGGGGAGAAGCTCGTATTCCTTAACATCCTCCTTGATGGTGAACAGTGTAATTTCCTGTGAGAAGACAGCCCATTTATTTAACTTTTGCCATATGTGATACTGTCCTGGTTTCAGCTTGCAGGGGTTTAAGTACATCTTCACAGGCTTAGAGCGATTTTTTTTTTTTTTGCCAATGTTTTATGGGAGGATACAGCTGAGAAACCAATTGACCCATGTCTCCCTCATTTGCCATTCTGGAATACTAAGAGATGTTCCAGTATCCTTCTTCATTTGGCAACGTCTGTTATTCTGAATGAACCCATCGCTTTGTCATGCTTTTGTAGAAGCAGAATTGCTTTGCAGAAGTTCCAAGTCAGACCATCAGCTAGAACAGCAAATGAGGACTAATTAGAACTTTGCAGGACATGTCAGCTACATAAGTGATATTAAATGTGTATCTTAAACCCTCGCTGCTCTGCATCTGTAACTCAGAGGAGAATTTGGCCCAGCTGAGGGCTGCTGACTCCATCAGGGTGGGCTGGGTTTTCTGCAGAAACGTGCTCTGCTCACAGATGATGTTAAAGGTAAGGGAATCTCCACGCTGAGGGCAAATAGTTGTATTTACTGAGGAACTCTGAAGCACAGGTGACCATCACATGGATCTGGGTTCTTGAGTTTTCCTTAGGTTCTTGTTCCATCTCTTGATTTTGTGTTGATTTTTGTGCTGCTAGGTCAGGACCTCCTTTATTCTAGTTTCTTATCCCTTGTCCCCTGCTTCCTTTCCTAGCTCATCCTTCATAGACCCCTGTACCAGGAACTGATTTATCTTTATCCATTCACAGTTCTGACACATCCACCACAGTGTGGCTCTTCATTGCTTGCTTCTGCTTTTGACTGTCTCATCAACTGCTCCTTCTTCCTGGTTTGGGGAAGCCTTTTCTTTTTTTCCTGTTTCCAAGGTGTCTGACTCCAGCTGATGTCCTTGGGGTTAGATTGTACAAAAGTCACACAGTGCACATTCATTATTATCAGTGCAGTTCCTATTCCCAGTTCCTTGTGTGGCAACAATAAAACCAGATTATTCTGACAATGCTGCGGAAGTGTTAGATAGCATCTGAAAAGTGGGATCAACACTTTGACTTGAGATCCTTGAAACTGGATTGTGCAGCAGCTCTGAAAAAATGTTGAAAGAGATGAACCTGCACCAGGTAGAAGAAAGAACCAGACGATCTAACAGGTTTTCCTGAGGGATTCAAACTATTCTACATCATTGTTCTTGCACAGTTTGGCAGGAACTAATGTACATAGATTTTTTTCCCCCCTTTTCATTTGATTTGTCATTATTGGCTGAGGACAAAAGGGAATTAAGTTCATTCAGAAAGTCCAGATCTCCCTGGAGCAAAATTTGCTGCTATGTCTGTTCTCTTGTTATCAAAAGATTTTAACACGCTAGGTGAAAGAAAATCAGAGAACAAGTTGCAGTGTTCGCTGGAAAAGGGAGGAACTTCTGTTAAAACACTTCATATGTCCTTCTCTACAAAAAAAATCCAAACCAAACAAAACAGGACATCTGTGAGTTTTCAGAATTTTAATTATCCTCTAATTATACTCCAGACTTGAATAAATGGCATGTAGTCTGTGATCTTGCAGCCTGAGATGCAACATCTGAAGAAGGATGTTTTCTTAGGACTGAAATTGAGCAAATACTGTTGTGTGCCTGCATAAAATGAAAGAACAGTTTGCATTATGTCTTCTTGGAAGTGCACAGAGCCCAGAGTTAGAGCAGGAGGTAAATATTGGTTTAACTGTGTCACTCTACAGAAAAGTTACAAATATGTGTTTTAGGACATTATTCCTGTTCGATCATGACCCCAGTCAAGGGAAAGGGTAAATTCTGCTAACTGGGGCTGGGGGCATGGGGTGTTTTCACCTTTCCTGTACTCTCTGATACAATGCAGTTCAATTTTACTTAATGCCGACCTCATCCTGGGAGTAGCCACACTCAGTAGAACTACAGATTTTGGAGAATGCCATGGTAGAGGACACAAGCTAAAAATAAGTAATGTTAGCTACTTTTTCTGCATATCAGCCTCTGTGATTTCATTGTATATTGCCATAAAATTATTTCATATTTGACATTAGGAGACTCTTGTATTACAGAGTAAGCTTATTTTCCAACTGCAAACATTTTGACTTCTAAAGTTTCAGCAGAAATAGATTTCTTTTTATAAAACAAAATTTAAAGATAATTGTAGATTTCACCATTGCCCTAGGTTTTTGTGTGTATTATTGCAGACAAATAATACAAGATTCATATGTCTTAGATATCAGGTGATTCCCATTTTTTTTTCCAGTGAATGGATTGGTACAAGTTTTTTGAATTTGACTGCAGAGTAATGGCCTGCACACCATACCAATTGCACTGTGTTGATTTTGCTCATACTTCTCACATACTTCAAAAGGAACATTCATTTCACCACCAATTAAAAAAATTTAAATTCATGTGGTGCAGTTTTCATGACTGCGTCAGGAATCCTGCACTGTAGAAACGGTGTTAAAAGTATTACTTTTTCATGCATTCACCAAAAGTGCAAATGCTTATCGTGTTGAAGGGCCTAAGAGTGTTTTTGAAGCAACGTCTGTTGAGATGCTGTGATTGTGTGTGTTGCCATGAAAGTTCTTTGCTACCAGGAATTTTGGTGTGCTTACTGCCTGCAGGGAGTGACACAGATGCTGTGTCACTCCTGTCATCAAAAGATAAGTAATGCAGTCTCTGATGCAAAATTTTAGGAGGATAAAAAGATAATTCAGGCTTTTATCTCTTCACCTCTGATATTGTAGACAGTTTTAAGAGCTACCCTCTCTTTCTGGGGACATTCTCTGTAGCTGAAGTGTGTGATTTACAGAGGCAGTAGTAGAATAGATAAATAAGGAGAAGGCTGATTACCTTTTTTTTCATTATTGTTAGTTTATAATGTTCAGGAAATCTCTCTGAAACAGCTTTTTTAAAGTCATGAAGCCTTGGAAAAGTGTTTTGTGTCAGCACCATCTGAGAAAGAGCAATAGTTACAGTTAAAACCTAGCACAAAAGAGTGGCTTCTGCCCAAGCAACCTTCATTTTCCTCTGTTAATGTGGTTGCCAACAAAATATTAAATTCTGCTTTTCATAGCAAGAGGGGTTGGGAAAGAAAACCAGGAACTCCGTTTTAGTGACCCACCTTATACTTCATCTGCAAGTGGGACAAAGAGTTGGGGATAATAGTCAAAGATTTAAAACTGAGTAGAGGAAAACCAATTAGAAGAGAGACATCTGTGGAAGTGATATACAGGAAGATGCTGAAGGGATTAGACAGGGATCAGGGGTTGCCTTCTTATAAATATCCCTTTAAAAAAAATTTTTGATATTATACAGCTCTGTTTACATAAATTCAAGATGTTTGCTAGATGAATTGTTCCCATGGGAGAAGTCCTCCTTTCACTTCTCACCCAGAAAGTTGTTGTCACTGGGGTTTTTTTATAAAACATGCAGGATTTTTCAGTGAAAAGGGATGAAAAGTGGCAAGTAACAAAATTTATTGAGTTGATTTATTTGATTAAATAAGTAATAAAATTTTCATAGTTGGGAAAGTATAAGATAATATTTCCAATCATAAGATTTACAATATCCCTGATCTTAAACTATATTTTCATTGCCATTTTATTTCCATCATAAAAAATCTACTTTATCAACCCCAGAACCAAGCAGGGAGGTCTCCTGAAGCATCTATTTTCTCCTTGTGTTTCCCTGGCTGAATTACTTACATTTATTACTCATGGACCATGCACACTGTTTAATTTTACACATAAAATTTTGCCTGAAAATTCTACAGCACAGAGTACTGAATTCTCAGGTGGGCAAGTTAGATAATAATTACTTTGTGATGACTGCATTAATATGAGCCCTTTTAATACCCTGACAGCTCTGCCCTGATGTACAAGACAGAGCGTGGATGTACAGACCATGATGGAAACAGTTGCAGAACTTAGCAGGAAGGGGTAAATTGCACGACATTATTATATATGGGAAGAAGATGAGGGAACTTAATTGCCCTGAGACCTGACAAAAGGAGATGGAATGTCTGGGCTCCGAGCCTGACCTCTGGAGCAGACATCGTTAGACATGATGAAGTCTGAATGCAGGAGGTTAAAAGTGAAGTTGCACTGCTTTACAGCAATGAGATCTGTGTAATATTTTAAGTGTTTCAGAGAGTAGGTGTTAGAGGGTTTGAAATTAAACCTAAAGATCGTCACACACTGTTAGGGAACAGTTTGTCAGCATTCCAAAGTACATTTCAGTAAGTGGATTGTTACATGCCCAGTAGCAGTAGAATTTCCTTCTCACAGAAGTCAGGTGCCTGCAGGCTCTCGAGGGAGCAGGCAGACTTGATAGCAAATCAGCAAATTGTATTTAAAGTTGTGAAAGTCCTGCAGCTGACCTGCTTATTTGCTTACTTCACATTTATTCCTCTGTATCCATCAGATTGTTAGGGCACTCCTTTCTGCAAATCTGCAGGAAAGTTCCAGCTCCAGAACAAACTCCGTCCTTTTCTCCTCTGTAAACATATAAGCATAAATAAGGTGTGGCAGCATCTGTAGTGAATATTTCCTTACTCAGAAATCAGGACTGGTGGCTTGAAGGAGAAATTAATTCCAGATCTGCTAATTTCTTCAGCAGTAATTGAATACTGCTTGCAAGTTAAGACAATCTCCAGGGCAGTATCAACAGAGGAGAAGGTGATCACATAAATGTAAAGCCTGTTTGAGATATGTTAAGTTTGAACTAGTACATTACCTTTATCCAAGAATTGCATTGCTAGTAGAACCCCTTTTAAGAAGTGTAAGAGTGGATTTTACTTTGTTTATGATTCTCAAAAGATTTCAGGCCATAACCCTGCTGGACTGATTCCTCCAGGTCAAGGCTACCAAAGTGCACAGATCCTACCCCAGGATCTTCATGAGCCTCCAACCTTGTAGCCATGAGAAATTATAAGAATGCTTCTGTATATCAGGAATCAAGATGATGTAGTATGGAACACTGAAGTTTTTTGAGACTTTTAAGAACAAATTTAAGAACATTTTTCATGTGAGGATGGTGATGTCATTGTTTCCAATGTTGCATTTACTTACTATTTGTTCCATGTCCTCAATCACCAATAATATCTGAGAAGACAGAAATACAAAACTTTGAAAGTCTGTATTTCATCTTGGCTTAAATCATCAACATGTAATAATACATTATAAACCATATTATTATTTGCCCTGTTTGCAGCTCCAAATATATGCTGAAAAATTATTATAGAGATAAAATATTTAGGAGAGCCAATTGGTTAGATGAATGGGTGACCAAAAAAGTCAGTGATGAGGGAAGGAAATGAAACATCCTCCTTCTGGAGAAACTCCATCTAATCTCCCTAAGCCACATGATTTCTAGTTTTGAATGCACAGCAGCAGCACAATACCTGGAAGAATTTGGTGGTGCATCTGATATGCAGCCAGCCCTGGAAGGAGCTCCCAGAGAGGCAGGCTGAAAAAGGAACACAAAAATGTTTGCTATAGATGGTGGAATGAGAGAAGGGGTAGGGCCAGACCCCTCACAACAAGGGATCTAAAGCAAAGCACAGTGAGAGGGTCAGTGGAGGACAGTATTTTATTATAGGCTTGCTCCATCAGTAATTTGTGTTTTGGTGATTTACCTTCTTGTCAGACTCTTGTCCCTTATTTCAGTAATCCAATTCTTACTGATTTGCTCTCAAACAAAATCAAAACATTAACTTAAGCTCCCAGGGCATGTAGTTCTGATGAGAATGATAATGCTTTTAAGAGAAAATTACCCCCAGCTGCTTAGCATTCCTCTGTCCAAGTATTTTAACTAGCCTGGAGATGTTCCACAGAAAACCACTGAAAGGCTTTCCACGTCAGCACAAACATGATGTTCTGTGATACAATTTTAAATAGATAAATTTCAGCTACCAAGTCTAAAAATGAGCCATTTCCATTATCCTGATGAAAATAAATTGCTACAGTGATAGCAAAACTAGCAAATCAAATGAGCAAATAATCTCCAGGAAAGCCACAAGTGATCTCTGGTGAAGTATTTATGAGTGATTTTGACTGAGGAGAGCAATATTTTTTAAGTTTCGAAGAAATGTAGAGGCATTATTCAAGAGCAAAGAGAGTATTTCACAGTGAGCACGTGTCAGGAGAATGGTGGGGCTGTACTGGTGTGACAGGCTTGGACAACAAAAGTGAGATTTTACTGCCAATTTTTAGACAAAGAAAAATAAGCAACTGACACTGAGTGAACCCACAATTTTTCTTTATTCTATGCGTAGATTTTTATTATCTGTGATGATCTACATGATGGCAGGAATCCAATATGGCATTTGAAACCCTAAGCAAATATGTGGACCGAGTAATTAAGTACAAGAATATTGTTCATGTTTTTTCCTTTATTGTGTATATTCCATATGGGAATACATTTTAAAAGGCAGGAATTCCACAATAGGAAAGAATATTGCTGTATTCCTTTCCAAACCTACCCTGTGCTTCACACTTGTAATAAACATTAAAAAGACATGCCTTTTTATTCCATGCAGTTATATTTAACCTACAGCAATGCTTAAATTGTGGCTGCTCTTTCAGCCTGTTCTGTTTGTTGAATGTATTAACAAGGTTTATTAGCAACTTTCCATGTGAATCCCTGCATAAATTGTCAAGTGTAAGTACAGAGGCTGCTTAGAGACTGGTTGTGAACTTAGTGAAAACTCTGAGTTACTCATGTGTTTATATTTTGTATGACCAACACATCCATGTGTTGTCTGATATGTTTTTGGGTTTGCAGTTTGCAATTTATTTACTTTAATATATAGTTGTATTTAAGTCAAGAGATTCAGATTTCCTTTCTAAATGGGAAAAATTTTTCTCATGGACATTCTGATAGCAAAAATTGGCATGGATTTGTACTAATGTTATCACAGTATGTGATGTGGTACCTAAAGGCCACGTGTTACATATAAAAGTGCAAGTTCATATCATCAGGTCAGCTTTTAAAGCCTCCCCCATTTTGGATTTCACAGTGGAATAAAATAGTAGCCACTGCAAGTCCTGCTTAAATGCAGTGTGCTCAAACAACAGGTGTGCAGGGTAATTGTTTTCTCGTCATGGTGCATATTTCACACTCTGTAACTCTCAAATGGAATACCAAAAGAATGTATAAAATTAATTCAAAGATATAAAGGGCTCTGTCTTGTGGTAAAGTGGGAATCTGTTGAAATTCTAAAGCACTACAGAATTATAACCCTTATTATTACAGATCTATGATTTTCTTTTTATTGCGCTAATGGAGCTAAGTATGTAGTTCATTTTTATTTCCTTAAAACTTCGAGATTTAAAAAAAGGATAACTATGCAAAAGCATATATGAAACAAATAATAGATAAAGGATTAATTTCATCTGTTATTGCACTCAATACATATAAAACCTCATTTATATTTTACTTTATTACTGTGGTTTTGTTACTGTTATTTAAGTGCAGCGGCACTTTGAAGATGTGAAGCAATACAGAATCATGGCTCTTTTACTGAGAAATAGGTGTGCCAGTAAATGCTCTGCTTCATAACATTTAAACTGTTCAGATTATATCAGGCCAGTGTGAATTGCTGGTAATGTAAAATTACACATTCCATCAAATAAAACAAACTAACATTATGCTAAGGGTTGAGGCAACTAAGATTACTCAATAGGTATTTTCTGTTTCCATCTGTTTTGGAAAAAAAATTAGTTTTCTTGTGATATACTTTATATTTTTTGTATATTCTTACAGATACTGCACATAGAAGAAAGGGTTGATAATTAGAATGAAATGTTACTCATAGTGAATCATAAAACACCTACGGAACCAACCTCATCTTTTAGTATTGAATTTTACTAATGCTCTCCTTTGTTTCCCAAATGACCTATCTTCTTTAATGATAGTTTGGATACTGCTAAGACTCAAATTCTCATCCAGAGGCCGTGGCACTATTGACTAAATCTCTGTTGACTTCGCTGAGAATGTGAAATACTGTATTGCAAGATAAAATCAGCACGAGGTTCTCAGTGAAACTGAAGAGTCCATTAGTGCCTTAACTCTTAAATTACCAGCTGGGTATCTCTCTTGATAAGGACGAGCTGAAAGGAAAAGTTACCTTTGTCGATAAATCTTTAACAATGTGATATTGACAGCCTTGAGTTTTCCTGTATTTTTAGCACTTTTAGACTGCATTCCCACTCCTTTCTTTCTCTAGATGGGGGCAGGCTGTGTTCCATTAGTCACTAAGCGATGTCTGGGTGCAGCAAGGGGCAGTGATTTGTCTGTGTCCTGTGTGCATCACAAGGGCATCTTCAACATTATGAATTAAACTCCATCTTACTGCATTAGAAGTATGGAAAACAGACTGCCAAAGTAATGGCATCATGAATTAATAGCAGTGCTTTAAAAATCTCAACTATACTCCCACTCTTCATCTCATCTTTCTGGCATACAATTTCAGAAATGAGCTACTTAATTTTGTAGTGTTTTGATCCTAAATTTTTATATTCAGTTATATTTTAAAAGCAGAAATGCTCAATATTTTTTTTTTAGAAAGTTTCTATTACTTACTATTAACTGTTTTTCTCTAAATAAACCTTGTGTACTTTTCCTGTATAGTAGATGCAGGTCTAAACACAATTATTATGAATTATAGATACTGCAAGCGTGAGCATGAACCAGAGATTAGCATTGTGTTTTAGAGGCTTACTTAGATTTATTCGACTAAATGATCCCTAGGAGATCTTGACAATAGTTAGAAATATGGGTACTCTCTGCCCTGTCACTAGTCTTCACCTGGTACTTGTTCCCAGGGGAATAACAAATGGATTTAACCTTTCATTTAGGTCTTCAGGTCCTTCATTTACATGGGAGCAGACTTCCAAGTGCATTGTGCTGAGCTCTTCTAAAAATCTGGCTACTGCCAAAATGAGAGCTGATCCCTTTTGAAATTCCCGTATAATACATTCTGTATTATAAGCCCTGCTTTTATCCACAGTGGAAAAAGCATCAGTTCACAAGGACACAGGCTCCTAGTCAAGAGTTGGTTGGCACAGCTTCTTCTGGGCAGAGACAGCTGCTGGGAGGGTTTGCAGCTCTCAGCCACCTGAGCCAGAGGTAAAACTCCCAACCTGGGCCAGGCTGCCTCTGGCTGCAGGGTGGGAGAGGGAGTTTTTCCATGCCATCCCTTGCCAGGCCTGGCCCTAGGCCTCCCAAGGCCAGTTCAGGTCTGAAATAGTGCTTGGGGGACACGGTGCCTTTCCTTCCAGGAGCACAGCTTGGCCTGGGAGCAGTGACTGGCATTTCTCATTTTCCATCTCCTGGTGTTCCTGCTGGCTGGGACAGGAGGAGGGAGGTGCAGATGGACGTGGGCAGTGCAGGGCTGTGTCCTCAGGCCATCCATGCACCCTCCTTGCTGGTACCAGCACCGCCTCTCCCTCCTCACCTGTGCTTCTGCCTTACCTGGCCTGCACGGCCAGGCTGATGGGGAGATCCTTCCACGGTTTCTCATCACTCCAGAGTAGGTTGGTGGAATTCCAGAAGGCTACAGTCAAGGTTTGAGATGCTTATTGAGATCATCAGGTGTCCAGAGCTGTGCTGTGTCCCACACAACCCCTATGATTCTGGTGTATCAGGATAAACCTTGAAGGACTTGAAGTGCCATCTGGAGGTCTTGTGGTCAGATTTGGGACTTTCAAGAATGAAATGCCACTGGAAATGCACACTTACGACCCTCTAAGAAACTTTATTTCTGGAAAGCAGTGGAAGTTTGGGAAGGCTGTGGGGTAATTCCTCTCCTGGCAGAAATTCTTTTCATTTCAATAGGAGAAGTGAAGCCAATAATTCCTACCAGCTGGGAATCTACCCACTTATTCTTTCTAAATCATATTTTTCAGTAAGTGCTTTGAGGAAAAGGAATAGAATCAAGGACTTTGTATCCAGGTATTCAAGAAAAAAGTCTCTTCTTATTAGAAATTATTCTGTCAGAGACAAAAACAATGCATTAGAGTTGGAGAGAAAATATGTATGTAAAAGCCTTAAACTAACAAGAAAAGTATTTCTTGCAACTCTTCTCCTACTTTTAAACTCCTTTCAATCCACATGACATTTCAACAGTATTACACGCACATAAAAAAGGAAAAAGAAAAAAAGAGAGTAGAGGAATGGAGAAACTTTTTAATGCATAATAGTGAGGCAAGGAAAATATGGCTTGTTTAACATTAACCTTGACAAATTCGTGCTCTTGTCATTTAAATGAATGAACCTTTCCAGTGTCTAGGTTGCTGGGCCTTGGGAAGCAGCAGTGAGGAAGGATTGCAAAAACGATGCCCATCTCTCTTAAATTATTTTTTTTGAGTAAATGAATGATTTCAGTGAAATCCAAATAAGGATGAATCTGCTCACTTGAATCCCCTGTTCACAGCCAATGAACTTCCCTGTGAAACGGAGCTTGCCCTCCTGGGTTGCCATGTATTGATCTAAAACATCTTCCCTGAGCCTTCTCTCTCCTTTTCCTCCTACAGGCAAAAGGTTAGTGTTAGATAATAGTATTCATTTTCCAGACATCTGCACATGTTTTAATAGCCTTTAGAAGGTTTGAAATGGTTTCTGTTTGACCACCACAGGGCTAAAATGCCATTAAGACTTAGATTGTAGCAATACATAACAATCATAGCCCTGTAGTTCAACCTGGCAATAAAAAAGCTAATTTATTTTACCGGAGATTTAAATTAATGTGATGAACTCCTCTCTTTTAACAGGAGCTGTAACACCACTCTCACTAAAAATACCACGTCCCTGCATATTTTCAAAACCAGATAAAACACTTGTGACAAACCTTGTGTATGTATTGTATGTGCTGTTTTGGAGTGTTTGCACGTGTGTTTGTGTGTTCATATAAAACTCCTGCTGTTCCTGAGACCATTTTGATTTTTCTGTCATATCTTCATTCTGAGCCTCTCATTCTGGATTGTAGGCTCAGCAAGAAGAAAGTGATTAATAAGGCAGTCTCCAGTGTTAGCATTGGGGTTTGTTTAACACCTTGAGAACTGGTATTTTCTTGTGTACAAAAATTATTGCTGCTTAGGTAAATTCAGTTGAAAATAGTTTTTAAATCAGACCTATGCATTTAATTAGGATATTTTTGAAAATCTGTGAAAGAAATATTTAGACTTCAGACAGTTATCATTTCCAGCTATATGCCAGAGGAAAGCTTCAGCTTATCCCATTATAAAGTGATAAAGCAGCATCTGATGGCAGCAGCTTCTGTGATAAAATGATCATGGCAGCACTGAGAACGAATCTAATAAGGGAATTGATCTGTAGATTCCAATTCTAGTAGAGCCAACATTGATCAACATAAATGTCAATAAGAAGATTTCACTGAGGTCTGCCTAATTCCTTTAGATTATTTTGGGGCATAGTCAGAAAGTGAATGTGAAAATGGATTTTAAACTGTGGGAATCATAAAGACAAAGACCAGTGTTATGTTGTGCTACCAGGAATGTCACTGGCTGTCATTGTATGAGCAGTTTAGCAGCAGGTTGAAATTAGTGAGTAGCTTTTAATCATAATAAGGATTGATAATGCAATGACTTGCAGAAGTGAGACTTTTCTCCTGTATTTTTATATTGAAGCATTTCTTAAATACCGTGAAATAATAAAAAACAGCCCACCTTTTTACTGCTGAAGCATGGATAGCATGTGTAAGGCCTGCCAGAAAAGATTAATGGTATAATTCTTCCTTGTTGCAGGACTTCAGCATAGAGTTGTTTCCTAGGCTCTTTCTGACAACGCTGAAGTGTTAAAAACAAAATGGTTTTGTTTGTGGACAGTGTAACAACAGCAGGTGTCAGGATGTGCAGGATGTGCCCTTCACTCTTTGGTGTTGCTGGAATTCACAGCAACTGTGTGCTGCTGGCCCTCATTTAGCACAGTGGAACTGGCATACTAAGTACTGTTAGATCAATGGGAAGACATTTAGAAAAATAAGAGACAAAATACAAATATGTACTTAATAAAAGGCTCGACTTCTGCACATCACTATTCTCCCAGCATGGCTGTTTCACCATACTCCAAGGAGTCTTCCATTTGCGAGCTCGTTGAAAACATTTTTCATTAATTATTCACATTCTGAGTAGCTGATTACTGGGTCATTGATGTAAACTGTTGACTTTAAGGTAATTACAAACCACAGGGAACTTCATACATGCATTTTCCTAAGAAATTAAATTAGCTCATTTTCATATTACTGCAATATTTACAGACTCCTACCATAGTGCTATTAAAATGAGAACTAACACTTTGGAGTCTCAGAGCTTGAAAACACTGATAGACATATAAAATGAAAACTGGGATCAGAGGGGATTACTTTGTGTCTTTCAATGTAACCTTTATTTAAAGCAGTTTATAAAAATTAATAAACCTAAGGATTTGGAACAGGAGTAATTTTAGCCTTACATTAATGTTGTCAACTCTCTGAAGAATACAGAGAAATTATGCTATTTGTGTTTGTACATCAAACGCCTGCTTAATACCTCCCAATTTATACCATGGAATATAAGTTTCCAGCCTTTGGAGTTACTTGGGATCTAATTCACTGAGTTTTGCCATCTCTGGATGGCTCAATTGTAAGAGAGAGCTGCAACCTTGGAAACTCTGCAGCCGACTCAAATCAAACTTTGTTTTACTTTTTGTGCTGGAATTGCCTTGTTAGCAGGATTTTCTGATGTTGTTTCAGCACTCTAATCTTCCATACAAATGTTTCTAGTATCATACCCTTGTACTTTGTCTTGGATGTTGCCTTAGTCTCAGTAAACTCTCCCAGAGGATTTGCCAGCAAAATGACAAACCCCTGTTAATTCCAGGGTTGGATTTAAAGTCTGGCATCTTCTGTAAAGGATTTTTAGAAAAGTGTGCCTAGTAGGAGGGGAAAACAACAAAAACAGATGGAAAATACCAAATTAAAACTTCCATGGAAGTAATTTTATTAGATTAATGGAAAATTTAGATCCACACACTTTGCTTGAAATTTAAGGACTAGCTGAAAGCTTCCTTTTTTTTTAATTTTTTACTAAGAAGGCATTTAGCTTACTGAAATGCATTTTAAAGTTAATCCTTTAATATTCCCTTATGTATAACACGTCCTCCTATCAGCACTGAGCAATACTCCATGTTTGTGATTGTTTCCTGTATTTTAAAGAGCTGTTGGTAGGATCAATAAAAGTCTCCAACTGTTTGCTCAGACCACTGGAAGAGTTATCCTGGCGCTCACCTACTGTGTGTTCACCCTTCCCTCCCACCAAAACGAAATACAACCAGTTATGGTGGTGGTCTTCTGTGGCACCAGCTGTTGGGAGCCCTTGCAGCAACAGACGGAGCAAACTGAGTTAATCTGCCAGGCTGGCCCTAAGACAGAGCAGAATTTGAAATGTGAAAGACAACGTACATGCTGGTGCTAAATAAAGTTGGAAGGTGTAAGACTTCTGAGCTTCTTTGCCTGTTCCAGACTGAGCTGTAGAGTGTTCCGTGCTTTTTGTCAAATATCAAGTATCTTCACTAGCAGCTTGCTCTGTTGGAAATGGTACCTGTGGCAACAGAGAAACAGAAAAACTGGCTTAATGTGGCTTTGCAGTCAGAAGTTGGATGTTCTTGGCTGTGCAGAGCTTTATTTGTAGCTTTTAGAGATCTAAGTGATGAACTTTTAATTACTTTGCATTAGGGAGGAGTATTTTAAACAAAGGGTGTTAGTTTCTCACTCCAGTTTTAGCCCCAATCCTATAAATGGTTAAACATGGCCCAACATTAAGAGAAAAAATAGTTTTCATAAAATTGTGGACTGGTTTGTGTTGGATGTGACCTAAAAGCTCATCTCTTTCCATCTTCTCTATCATGGACAAGGATACCACTAACTAGATCTAGTTTTCATTTACTACAAACTTCAAACAGTGCTAGCCATGAAGTTCTGCTTACAGAAAGTGAATAGTAGGAAATAATTCTGAACTTTCTATTAAATAGATAACTTCCAGAGCTGAAAATAATTATTATGCTTTTGGTTTTGTGATATCAATTATATGCAATAACACATCAGGCATTTCTGTATGTACACAGTGTACAGTTGCAAATATATTTCCTACGTTGGTGATTATAAGAATTAAAGAAATGGCAGCATCTTCTTGCAGCTTTCACTTCTGCTTCATATTTGGCAGGTTTTTGTCAACAACCACTTGTTCTACTCTCTTTAGAAGGCAGAATTTCCGTATGTCAGAAGAATATATATTTCGAAGTCTTATTTGTCTAAAGGCAAAATTGATTTCTATTTTCAAAATTTTATTATTTTTTACTTAATTATACTTAATTTTCTCCTTAAT
>VYZR01082561.1:3111-14558 GCA_013400675.1 Oxylabes madagascariensis
AGTATGTTTTTTTGTGTTCTTAGCAATGAGACTGAGCTATCATTGTCAAAACCATGTAAGGCTCTCTTCTTTACGCATAATAGACTCTTTTTTTCCAACTCAATTCTGATCCATATATTCTGTGAAGCAATTGTATTCTGTGCAAATCAGGGAAAGCAGTATGATATGTGTGTTCTAAATCACAGTCCAGACAGGTAAGGAAATATGGATCACCTATGCCCAGGCGAGGTAGAAAAATGGTCTAGCTCTGGATTTCCAAACAGGTTATTTTACTCTGATAGCTTTATCACCAGATGCTCACTGGTCAGGCCTGCTCAGGCGAGGGTTCTTGATACTTGTTGCCCTCACAGTAGCAGTTATGGTGAAAGGTTGAGATTTATTTTCCTGGGGAGGAGACGCTGTCAAAGCCAAAACTGACAGATGTTGGTGACATCCTTAGACTAGCCAAAGCCGTTAGCACAAAGCTAACGCTAGCTAAAAGCCTCTGGTCTCCAGATCATGGGGATTTTTACCTGTTGAGTTTAGTTCAGTCTCAGTCTCTAAAACTGAGAAGGCTGCTTTCAGCATTAGGGATTAGTGAGAGGTTGTTCCTCCCCAGGAAAGTTTTTTCATCTCTGTGTGTTACGGGAAATAATCCAGTGTTACCTTCTGGAGTTACAGGCTGCTGCTCAGTGTTTTGGGCTTCTGGCTGCTGTTTGAAGATCCTGTAATCCTCTTTTAGCCCTCTGTGAAAGCCATTGGGCTTAGTCTTTGAAGGAGGTATTGGGTAGAGTGACATCCTTGTTACCCATCATGACAGAAAACACCCTTGTGTCCTTTGTCCTGTCCTCAGCTTCGTTAACAGATGGTCATCCAGATTTTTGGTAGCATTTCAGTGTTAATATCTTTCCTTTAGACTTTGTAGAGATGTTGTTTAGATGACGAATTTTATTAATACTGAATTTCTCATGTGAGGTTCCATTTCCTATTGCCTCTACCACTGCCCAAAGGGTAGATTTTTTTCCCCCATGCAATGTTTCCTAAATGGATGTAAATAGGCTTTAAGGAACACCTGGCAGATGTTACTCTTTCCATCAGCACTCATGTACAGGGGCATTCTTCCATCGGGGGCCTTTTGTGGGAAAGATTTCTCCAGAGCTGTGTACTGTGAAACCTTCTATCTGTAAGAGGTTTAACTCTTTCTGTGCAACAGTTTGTAATCACATAACCTTTAGCTCAGTGGGAATGAATACCAATTATCATTTATAAACAGTTCCTCTCATTATGCGTCTATTTATGGCATCTTTTATAGCTTGCTAATTACAAGCACACAAAACAGAAATGTTTGGAATTAAATAATGTAAACAGGGATGTAATTGATTTTCATGTTGAATAGTTTTTATTGATTTATGGTTAATTAACACTTTTAAAGGATCTCTTGGCAAAGTAATCCATTTAATTTATTCAGTGTTATACTAGCTGATGCTAAATTCATGTTAAAATTCACAAAAATATCAACAGTTTCATAATACCTGTTTTTCCAACTGTTGCTGTTATACAGATGTTATATATTCTCCCCAAACAAACACAGACAATATATTAAATGCAATCAGTGAGGCTCAGTCCAGGTCCCAGCCAACAAATGTCCACATCACTAAAAACATCACATTCCAGCTGACAGTAATGGGCCATCTGTGCAGCAAGGAGGACAGGCATCTACTGAGGAGAAGAGCTGATGATCTCTGTCGGTCTCAGGGCAGGGTCCTTGGGTGGGCGATTGAAGGACTGCACGGGCTGAGGGGAGAAACTCCTGACTCAATTAAAAAGCCTTTTGTGCTGCAAAACCAAAAGACTCCGGTGTCCATAATGGAAACTTTCTGACAGATAAACCACTGTGTCAAGCAGCAGTCACTTGATATGTTTTGGGCATGCATATAGTGCTGCAGAAAATGTAGCATGCTGAAGACTTTTCCAGAGGTCCCCAATGGCTTTTTCCAGTTTTTCAGTGGGAAGCAGGGACTATGGAGTCCATTCAGGGGGGTTTTGACAGCATTTTCGTATATGTTAGTTACCTTCCTCTCCTGCTGGCTTTTCTGAAAGCACAGGTGACTTACTCAGCACCTCCTCAAAATCAAGCATCTAGCAAGGAGTAAAATTGCAGGGTGCAATCTTCATTATCACCAGCCCATTATATTTTCCAAGTGGGTAGTAAGAGAGTGCAATGACATCGGCCCTGTTTTTTCATTAGTGAAGAAAAACATTAATATACTGTGACATAGTATTGATTTGATGCAATCAATCTTTCCCAATAACAATAAAACCTTTATATTTTATTAATAGAACAATGCAGTTTGTCTCCATTACAGCTCCACTTTATTGTTCTGGGTCACAGTGTAATTCTGGCATGTTTGGAATTTTATTTTTATTAATATAATGTAAAAGTCTGTAAAATCACTCCACTGATCTGTCAGTAGGTTCCATTTGAGGCTCCCAAGCATCTTTTACTAGATGAAATGTTACCGGTGCAGCTCCAGTCATTGATTGTTCAATGACCCTTAGGGGTGGAGAGAGCGAGGAGGGTTAAGAAGGGTTCTTGGCCTTTGTCTTGATTTTTTTTTTTTGTGGTGTGGACACTGAGTCTTGGACTCAGACCATCTTATCAGTTTGGTGACCTCTCAACACGTGGCCAGACCCAGCCCCTCCAAACCCCTCCCAACTGGGCTGTAGGAGTCTAAGCTCTGCTGAAGCTCCCAGCAGCCATCCAGATGGCAGCCCTTCAGCATCATTTCACTTTCTGGCCCTGGCTTTTCAACATTTACTTCAGGCCAGGCACTACATGGAGAGGAGATGTCTCAAGCTCTGGGACAGGCCATGGGCACATATTGGAGGAGTTACGCTCTAACTTAATTTACTTGCTCTTTCAAAAACAAAACAATACGGTGAATGGCTTTACTTACACATCCACAGTACATCCATCTTCACCTAGACTCAGATCTGCATATAAGACCAGCACAGCCTGAGGCTTGTGATACTCTGGGTTATCGCTCTATGAACTCCTCTCTAGTCATTCTTCTGGAGGGTCTTGCTTTCCAAAAGCTGCTGTTCTGCCTCCGGTGTGGGTGAGCTGCTGAGCACACTGCTCTGAGAGTGTCTTTCATCAAGAGAAAAATGGGCTCTTGCTTCTCTTTCCTAGTGAGCACGGCAAGTCTGTTCAGTCATTTGGCATTTCTTTCTATCTACAGATATTTTTGATGCATCTCCTTTGATTAGCCAGAACATATTCCAGGTCCTGGTACAAGACTGGGGCGTCATGATATTCTAGTTGCAGTGAGGCCCCCAATAAGTACAGATACTTTCATTAAAGCACAGCTAGATGACTTTCATCACTTGCTCTTTTTTTTTTTTTCTTGAAATGAAATCTGTTTTAAAGCTACTCCTCTTACCTTTTGAACCAAGAAGTGTTGCAAGATCCCTTGGTAGGAAAAATAATCCCCATAAAAAATATGATGGCTCCATTTCAAAAGAGATGGGTTTATTAAAGGTAACAGTTTATTAACAGTGACTGTAAAATAGATGGATTTAATGACTTTAATTAGTGCAACACTTTCTGACACAGACCTTGAGGAGAATTTAGCTCCTCTTTCCCATCTCCCTGCTGCACTTCTCTGTGTCTAAAGAAGTGTCAGCAATTCCTCATAGTAAAAGTGAAACAGCTCCTACTTACAGCAATGCAAAGCACAGGAGAAAACTGTATCAACAGACTGTGGCCACTGGCACTCCAGTTAGTGGTAAGGCACAGCATGAGTGCAAAGTAAAGCTTTCAAATACCAGGAAGAGAAAATCAAGCTTCCTGAGCTGTCTCTTTATATCTCTTTCCTTGGTGTAACCTTACACAGCTCAGCCTTGCTCGCCTGCATCCTCAGGGAGAGATTAGGAGTCTTCTTGACAGAAGGCACAAGTATTATTAATGCCATCCAGTGAAATGAGGGTGACTACAGTGTGCTGTGGCTCCCTGAAGTCTATCCCTCTAAAGGTATGTGGAAACATTGCTGGTAGGTCTCACATCACCCATCAAGATCAAAATGCCATCATTGTTAGTGTGGGAGAAAAAAAAAAAATATAAATACCATTTTTAATTCTGTTCTGTTTTTTCCTACTCAGTCCTTTTTCTATGGGATGTCCCAGATTATCAGAACTGAAAATGTCTGCATCCATGTTGATTTTGATCAAACCCATTTTCATTCTTGTTTGAAGAAAATGTTTCCTTAAAGTAAAAAATTCCCAAATTTGGAGAGAAACATTTGATATTTGGGTTTAATGTCTTCTTGAGTTAGGCCATATCTTATTCTATGATTACAGATTATATTTCTTTAAGTATGTCATTGAAGTATTTTGACCTGATCAAATTTTGATTTCTCAACTGAATTGAAGAATTGTTTGTAAAATTTCATTTTTAAGTTAATGATGTGACACAATTGCATTTCGAATGGAAGCATAGCCAAAGGGATAAAATCAACAAGTAGGTAGCCTGCCCCTGGGTGCCCATTCTGAATGAAAACATTAGAAAAAGTGGGTATTTCCCGAGGGGCAAAAAGGTAAGGTTTTAACTAGGTTGAGGTCTAATCTTTTTACCAGCCCACCTTTCCTGATGTTCAAAGTCCTGCCTTTTCTCTCCAAGAGCCATGTGAGTTCAGCACAACCACTCATAAAGAGCATTTTGGAGGATGTAGCACATGTAAGTAAGTCAGTAACAAGTTAAGCCCTGAATATCTAAAACCTCTTCCAGGGCATCTGCAAATGACACCTCTCCAGAATTCCTTTCCACAGCCTGGCTATATTTCTACAGAACCCCCAGAAATCACATCTCTGATCTCAGGCACAAAACCCTGTTAAATTCCAGCAAATTCTGCAACTTGAATGTGTTAAGATCTTTTTAGAGGAATGATTGAAGGGAAACTTTGAGAGTAATGGTTCTCCTGAATCCAACAGGCAGAAGTCACATTTATGGATAAGTAAAAAGATAAGGAGTTTGCTTCTTCATACTGCATATTCCTTTCTAGCAAATGGATTGCATAGAAAATGCTGTGTATATACATGTGCATATGTGTGTGTGTGCTGCCTGGCAAAGAAGCATTTCTAATGTGCTTTCAGATTAAGGTCCATCAATGTGGGAAATTTTTCCCCTTTTTTTCCTATTTTGTTTCGTCGTGGATTTAGGTTATTGCCTGCCAGCATTCAGTGCATGAAACTTCCCTTCAGGCCCCAGGGGAAATCCTGCAGCCCCACAGTGAGCAGTGCTGTGCTGTGCCTGCGCAGCGTGGGATAGATGTGGGGTGGCCGCTGTCGTGCCACTGGCTGGAGGTGACACAACCAGCCTGGCTGTCACTGAGGGGAAGAGGATGAGTATGTACCTCAGGCTTCTGGGGATCATACTCATGCCTAATTGATACTGGAGACAAAAAATCCAATAACTTCTGAACACTTTGTAAAAACACCTAGCACAGTCCAAATAATGACAGCACCAAAAGCTTGCATCATAAAAATCTCTTGGGCTAAAATGGAAATAGATACTTGCAGAAGATTTTTCTTTCTTTCCTCGACATAAAGATTTGAAAGGAGGGAGAAGTATCACAAGATACGCAATTCCTTTCAGAGAGGTTTCTTTATATATCTCCATGTGAATGCTCTTGGTAAGGGAAGAAAAAATAAAGTAATGCTCTGAAATAAAATTTGTACAGAGGTAGCTTTTTTTGAAATTACATCCCTTTCCCAAGAATTCTATGTAGCCTTTAGTCAGCCTTGTTTCTTACAGTTCTCTGTGCTTTGCATGGTAATTAGCTGCTCGTGTTATCAGCAGCACGACGCTCCCGGCTATTTCTTCAGCAGCCGCTGCGTTATCCTCGGCGGCAGCTCCCGCATCCCGCTGCCAGCCCGCCCGGCAGCCGCCTGCGTCTGCAGCTGCTCGGCGTTCCGCGGGCTGTGCGGGCTGAGGGACGGAGGGCGCTGCAGCCGAGGGGGAAGAGCCTGAGCCCGCTTTCCCTGACAGGTCCTCAAGACTTGCCAGTATTTTGCTGACGGTCCGCTGGAGGTTCAGTGAGGCAAGTGTGTTAGGACAGATGGCAAAACAGAAAGGGAGGCAAATGAGACGGGTTCGTCGGTGTCAGAGCAAACACAGGGGAGCAGCTCCTCAGCTTCGTTTGCAACAGCAGCCTCAAAATCTTTATTTGGTTTTAATTTTAATTAAAAAAAAAAAAAAAAAAAAGTTTATTGCAGAAATGTCCTGTGGCTATTGAGAGGGTGGCGGGAGCGCTCTGCAGAGCCCGCCAGCAGCGCCGACATCAGCCCTACGCAGGGGCTGCGTCACAGCGCCGGCACCAGCGCAATAGGGCTCGCACGGGGAGGTCCGCCGAAGCAAAGAGCGTGTCAAGGGCTCCGTGCTGTTTGTTCCTTCCAGCTAATGCAATCCCTTCTTTTCGTTCAGATTTGAAGGAACATTTGCCAGACTTACATTTTTTTTTTTCAAGTTAAAGTATGGCCACGAAGTTACATTCAGTTTGCCAGATTCCGTGGCAGCGCATGTTCCTGTGTAACGTCAGTAGACATGTAGCGGATGTTCGAGAAAGTTTGACATCAACAGTAATGTTAAGATCTTTGTAAGTATTCAAAGCAAAAATAAATTAAGAAATTTATATTTGGCACTGAAAAGATGAAAAACAAAGAGGAAAATGTAGAAATTGTGAGGGGGTTTTCCCCAAATATTATATCAGTTTTACATACCTTGTCTTTGGTTTTGCATTTCCAGCTTCTTTTTCACCCTTTGAAAGGCTGCATGATGATATTGAGAGAGAGATGTGAAAAGTTTTTACTTCGTGCCCAGAGAGATGATGGGCTAGAAAGAAAAGCTAAAGTTTTAGTTCTCGGGTAATAGAAAGCAAAATTTCCTGCTGTTGAGAATTTGCAGACTTATTTCACTACACTTCTAGGAGAGTTATTTAACTTTGTAACAGACGCTTGTTCCTAGTCCTAGTCTGAAATACCCTTTTGCCAAACTCACATTCAGTATTTTTATCCTCACAGAGAAAGGGAGATCATCATTTTATCTTATGTTCCATGTATTCTGTACAGCATATGATCATATGGTCATCTTGTCCTTTCTTCTGTAAGACGGCAATAACTAAAACAGAGAACTTAAGGATGGCAGTGAATTTGTTGCTCTGTAAACAAGGCACTCATGATGAGGGCTGTACACTCTCCACTGTTAGTGGGATAACAAGTGAACAAACTGGGGCTTGGGGAAGGGAAGGGAAAAAATAGATGGAAACCCACAGAGAAGAGAGAAATAGCAATTATCTAATATTAATTTTTAAATTATTAAATATGCAGAGATTGTTGTTTCTCTCCATCTTGCTAGGTTCACTGGCAACATGAACACTTGTCCTCCTGCTCCTGTGACAGGCATATGACACATGGTGCTGTGCAGCTCCTCAGGGGCAGGGCTGAGGTCGGAACATGGTTATCTGCTCAGGGCAGCAGCTTCTCTTCAGCATCCATATATCAGATATGAGTAATTCTCCAAAGTCTGACTTCACCACATGTTTAGTACCTTTGCCTTCAAAATCAGCGGTGTAATTTGTAGTGAACAGTAAAACTGATGGACTGTGTTTCACCAAGAAGAGTTAATGTGATTCATTTGTTTAACAATCAAGGGCCATATTCAGCAGAGATTTAGTAGGAGTGCAGACAATAAAGCACTTATGAATTTCTATGAACTGGCATGAAACAACAGCCACAAAAAAATTAGAAAGCATAAATTGTTCTTTTGCGTATGCATGGCTGTTCTCCTGACCTTGGTTACAGCTGGTGGGCTTTAGGCAGCTGAAGATCCAGACCTCTTCAGGCCCTCAGCTCAGACTGGGGAGTGGTGGTAAAAGCGTCCAGGACTCACACAGATTGGTCAGCGCGATTGTTTGGCTTTAGTAGGCAGAGGTATCTATTTTTGAAAATGCCTTGTGATTTTTTGGGTGCACAAATACAGATGTGGTAGAGAAGTCTTATTTCCAGATGAGAAGATCTCAGCATTTTGAAAAAACAAATTGCTTTCATACATCTCCAGGTGCACACCTGAAAATTCAAAGCATCCAGGGTTTTTTTGAAAACAAGAGAAGACCAGCTCACCTCTCTGCTAGTTCTTTGGGTACAGTTATTACCAAATGGATTTTTTTTTTATCCCCCTTTCCCACGTGAGAAGACCTCAAGTCCCAGTCCCCTGCTTCCTGAGTTAGTTCTGTTCTGCAAAAAGAAGAAAGCCTTTTTTGGGGGGATTGTCGGGGAGTATAGTGTGGTGAAGGGCATCCCCAGACAGCTTGCTGGATGTAGCAGCCACCTGTATCTTGTGGAGAGTTGCAGGAGATGGACACCCCCTTGGCATCAGTGCCTCCATCTAAGTGTGCCCCCTTTTCCCAGTTTTGCCAGGCAGTACGAGCCAACTGTGGGCAGAGGGCAGGAGGGAGGGGGGTTATGGGTCCCATGCTGCCTCGTCCTTGCTGGCATTTGGGTCCCAGTGAACACCCAGGCTGAACACATAGGTTTGGCACCGTCTGGAGGATTCCTGCAGGGGGGATATCTCCCCTGCCAAATCTCTGATTTCCCCTCTGCGCTGTAGCTCTGAAGTGAGTCATACTGCTTGGGAGAGTTGAATTCTTCTGCACCCTCAGTCCCACAATGTATGGGTGGGCTTAGAGTCAGCTTTTAGGAAATCACAGCTTCTCAGCACTGCTGTGCCCATGCTGAGTGTTGCTGCCAATGTCGCAATCTTTGCAGCTCTCCCCTCGGCATCACAGGGACTTCTACCCTGTACATTCCTCAGGCTTTGTACAGACAGTGTCACTGCAGAGCTTTGCTGCACAAAGGATGTGGAGAGATGTTATTTATTTCATATAAATAAATGCACATTGGATCCATGTACATGCAAAAACTTCTTTTCTTCTGCTTACTCACACACAGTAGAGCCAAAACTGCAGGAACAACACCCAAAAGTGGTGTGAAAGAAGTCCACTGAATTTATAGAAATATGTAGCAATCATATGTAAACACTGTAAATATTGCATCTTCCTGTGGTGCTGATGGGGAATAATTTGAGAATGTTAAGCAGTGCAACTTTTCAGATGCTGGAAAGACTTGGCCTCATTTCGAAACTGTAATAGAGGTTGGAATATATTTCATGTGACAACCATGTCCTCAGACCTAATTGTTATTTCTTTTTAAAACATAAACAAACTGTCTTCTCATTTTGTTTACAGGACAGTGGAACAGGAGATAACAGCTGCATTGAAGAAATATTGCGGGTAGGAATTCTGAAAAATCATTTTTTCCAGTCCCATTTTGTTTGCTGTGAAAAGACAAGACAATAATGAGAATATTGCAATTACTGCTGTTAAATTTTTCCTCCTTTAGATTGTCATCTTTCTAAGGAAAAAGTAAGCAAAATTATTTCCTCATGAAAAATAATTGAAAAATCTGTGAGAACAACCTTTCAAAGCCTGTGGATTTCACTGCTACTTTATGCCTGTACAGCTGACCTTCATGCATGGAGAAGCAGATAATGGGATAAATTATAAACTGAAATGTACAATGATGTTTCAGGTTTACAAACCATGCAAAGTGCATGTTTCCATTAATCATGACTGTCAAAAATCTTAGTTTTGAAGGGAGGTCTAGGAAGGTCATTTTCCACCTGGATTTAATTTTGTAATGTCATTATTTTCATTATGTCCATTATATAATGACAAAGTGCAAAATCTGTAGTTATTTCCATATTTCATTATTATTTCTTTTATCTTAGTAATTTCTAGTTTATTTTCATAGAGCAAATTAATACACATCCAGACAGATCTTGGCTTGAATCAACTTGGATATTGATTATTTTCTGTGGCAGAAAATTTTATAAACAATGAAACTTTTCGGTAATATTTTAACTCGTGGTTATTTTGGTTCTTTTTCAAAAATGATAATTCAATAATTCACAATACTTAAAAATCTGATGTAATAGTGATTGAAACACAAAGCAAGGTAGATGGAAGGATAAAACCTCCCTGTTACTGTATGTGCTTCTACCACTTGGATATTCCACCACCCAAATATTTCTGATGATTTATAAACTACAGGGTTCTAAATATTTGGTTTGGAGGTTAGCAGTGCATTAAGCCTGTTGTTTCTAAAGGCATTTCTCCATTCTCCCTCAATATGTTAAATGCAGCTTTTAATTCTTAAACTGGACAAAAAGTTTATCAACGGGTGATGATGATGTATTGCTTATGACTTCACTGGCAGAGTTTTTACTTAGCTAACATTTACAAAGTAGGCTTTGTTAGGACTTGGGTGCATATTCAACAGGCCTAAGCCGCAGTCCCTTCTGGTTTGTTACAAATTAGTGGCAGATATCATGAATTCATGATGTGATGTGACGCTTAGACTCTCCTTTTCATGCAAGGCTTTTAAAATGAGCAGTTCGAGAAACTGGTCTTCCTCCTTTAGTTTCTGTAGTTTGGCTCATGCAATTAAACAAAAATGTGGGAGGCACAATTCCTTCCACAAAGAGTAAGATGGGTATGTAAGAGACTCCATCTGAGAAGAAAAATGCACTGTATGACTAAAGATAGTAAGGTGCATCTCCAAAACAATGAATATAGCTGCTGCTCTCTTTTTTTTTTACTTTGAAATGTTCCTCAAGAAATAGCTTTGTCAAGCTTCATGGTGGGTAACCTCACCAATCTGCCCATCTTCCATGTCTGCAAACCTGGGTATCACTTTCTATTCTGAACTTCCCTTGTGTCTCTGTGTCTAAGACTACATGTAAATCTCCCATGCTGTTACTCTCTAGTATTTCTGGCTGAAGCTCTTTATTCTCAAGGGTGTAAGTCTTTGGTCCAAAATTCTCATTACACACTTTGATTGCTGCTACATACTTTCCTAGTTTTTGACAAATGCATTGTTACCCACCTTCATTCATGCTGCTGTGCAGATAATTTTCCTAGCTTGATATCTTGCCCAGAGACATCTGTCTTCACATCTCACCACTGTCATCTCCTTCTCTATCACATCAAGTACAGCTATTTGTCTCTGGTTTTAAGGCCTCCAGGCCATGCTAACATACTAAATCCCACTTTAGCTTAGCTGGTGATGTCAAAATGCTGCTAAGTTTTACATCAATTAATTTCTCCAATGCTTCCCATCAGATCTGGGAAGAGCCTTGAAAACTTTCCCAACCAGCTTCATAGCTACGTCCCAATCTTAAGGGGCTCCTTTTTTCCCAAGAATGGTGGAAAACCAGTGGTGAGGTCAGAGCTCTACCACTTTTTCTCATGCTTGAACATTTTTGTCCCAAATGTTTCTTGCAGTACTCTGTCAGGTCAGATATATCCATCTGCTCTCTTTTGTACTGAAAATTGGATTTTCTACGTCAAGGAACT
>VYZR01082564.1:0-14630 GCA_013400675.1 Oxylabes madagascariensis
AACACGTGCAGAACCCTGACTGTAAATAAATATTATTGCGTGGACATTTACCTATGGAATAGGGGGGAAAAAAGAACCAGAGAGGCAGCGGGAGTAAGGGAGCGGTGGTGAAAGCTCCCTGGCGCAGCAGCGGCAGCGCTTTCCTTCTCCTCTGAGCCTTTGCTTCGGGGCCGCTCCCCGACCTCCCCCCCCAAAAAAAAACCTCACAGAAGAAAAGGGGGTGGTCAAAGTTCAGCCCCCAACACCGGAGGAGCATCCCCGAGGGCCGGAGTCGGGGGTGGAAAGGCCGGGGTGGCGATGTGGGTCCCGGGGGGGGTTCCCACCTGCTGGCAGGGGGTGCCCAGGCGGGGTCGCCCACGGGGAAAACCCACTCGGAGAACCTCCCCAGGTGGACACCGAGCTGTGGGGTGCCCGTAAAGGGACCAGGGGATATCCCCCCGAGGGGATGCCCACCCAGGAGACGCCAGGCCAGACGGGCACCCCCGAAATGCGCACCCGGGCACGGGGATGAGGGCAGGACTGGCACCTGCGGGGGCCGACAGGCGCCTTTTGGGCGAGGAATCATCAGGAAAAAAGGGAAAAGAGAGGATAGGGCCGGACAGGCGGAGGCAGCGGCGCGGGGGCTCCGCACCTGCGGGCCGGGAGCAGACAGGGAAGATTTAGAGGTGAAGAGATGGCAGATTGTTAAGAAAGTAATAGTAAGGTGTCCCATATACTACGGTTTTATTGTGGGGTAGTAACTACTAGATTTATTTATTGCCGAGGCAATATAATAAAGATAATGACCGCAAACTCAAGATAAATGCTTACGCCCATAGCTGGTCAATTCTTTTTTATTTAAGAGAGTGATCCGAAGAGGTGAAAGTCATCTTCTCCCGACCACAAATATCAGTCTTGGTTTCCACCAGGTTATAAACATGACATGCAAATAATGGAGCTGCCGCCGGGCGCGGGGAGTTTGGGGTCGGGGGGTAGGGATGTGCCCCTTCCCTTGGCATTCCCGCACCCCGGAGCACCCGCAGAGGAGAGCACCGGGCTGAAACCTCTGGGGAACGAGTCCCCCCAGGGGGAAAGTGGGGAGGGAAGGACAAAAAACACCCCTCAAGCCCGTGGGGAAATGCCACTTGCGAGGGGAAGAGCCCGGGGGAGCGGCCGCGGTGCCCCCGCGCCCCTGCCCAGGGCGATCGTGTGTCAGCCCCACAATGCGCGCTTCTCCTCCCGGGCGCTTTGATCCTCGCACGGCCGGGAAAAAAGCCACCTGACAGCGATCTGCGACGGGCGGGAGAGAGGAAGGAGAGGGAGAGAATGAGAGGAAAAAAAAAAAAAAAAAAAAAAAAAAAAAAAAAAAAAAAAAAAAAAAAAAAAGGAGGAAGAGTTGAGCCGTACAATTTCGCGGTTCGCGCGCAGGGGTAAAATTATAAGGTTTGAAAAGTGCGAACAATCCTCCTCCAAATCTTTGACAACGCCAGCGCTGCCTCTCAGCCTTTGAGCAGAGCCTCCCTTTCTGGCCGAACGTGAGTTATCGTCTCCCCGGCCTCGGGGAAACTGCTCTCGCCTCCTCCGGCCGCGGCCGAGCGCATCTCTCTCTCCGCGCATCTCTCCGCGCAAGGAGCCGCGCAAAGCTGCGGGCAGCGCCGCGCCTCCTCCCCTCCCAGCGCGGCCGCTCATCTGTCGCACTTCAAAGGGCGATAACCTAATTGCTTCCAGAGTTTAAAAGTAATTAAGCGATATTAAAGGGACTTAAATAAAACCGGTTTGCCGCGCGCGCTGGCTCCCCTTGTCCTCCAGAAGGTAAATTGGGAATCCCGTTTCTGGGGGGAAACTGCGTTAAAAAATCTTGCGTTTATGTAACGTATGGGAAAAATGTAAACAGATTTCGTTTTTGAAAGGGTATGGGTAAAGTGGTGGTAATTATGTATAATTAATGCTGAAGGGAAAATGAACACATAATAGGTTCCAAAGATTAAACCATCTGTAACTATCAGGGGAACTTTTAAAGTTTTTCTTTTCCTTTTTTTTTTTTTTCTTTGTAAAAAATACATCTATTTCCTTTCACTAAGGATTTTTATATGTTAAAATTCAAATTAATGTTTTCATCTCTGAAGCATTCTGATTTGAGAAACAAATCCCTAAAACGTTTCAGCAATTCTCAATCTACAACTTTGAAGATCATCCAATATAAAAATAAATTGAATGGTAATTTTAACCATTATTAATGCTTGTGGCACTTAATTTAGTTAGGTGCTGGCTCTCCATTTTTGATTACACCATAAGGAAATTATTTTGCTAGGAAATGTTAGTATAAAGTATAGGCATTCCCACACATTCTTTATATTTTTTCTGGCATGTATTTATTATGGTCCACTCAATCTATTTTAATTTCTAGGTAATGCATAATCACCGGAGCAAATTTTTTTTTTTTTTTGCCCAGCATGTCCTTTGCAAGGGTAGAACCAGACTGTGAAGATGTAGGTCCTGCACATCCCTACATAACATTCAACACAAGCAACTATAAATTTAAATACGTTTTCCCTACTATCTCAGATGGACTTCACAGAAGTAAACCCAGTGCCTTTAACATTTGCAAAGGTAGGACTGGATCCAGCTTTAGCATCACTAATAGATGCTGAGATACTGTGTGAGCTGTGACTTCTGTCACCAGCTGCGCTTTTTTGGTAACAGTAATTCTTAAGGTGTGAAGGTAGAGTTGTTAAACCTCGTGGATGGACACATCAGTTGCCTGACCGTTGGTTTGTAGAACTGGCGGCTGGAGAAAATAAACACATTTGTGCAGAAAGAACGATTATAATTAGCAGGAACTGAAGTTTAAACTGCTCTATCAGCTCAAACAGAGTTTAAACTGCTCTAGCATCCACTTGAGAGATAGAAATTAATCTGCTCCTTTCAGTCCAGGTTCAGGTCTGGTTCTGCTGCTGTACTGACTGTCTGGGTATGTGGGGGATGCTTTCCTCTCCAAGAGCGAAGGCTAGATACCTCCTGTGGGGAATTCACCAGCTGGCAGTTCAAGACAAGGTTTAGGTTGTCACTCCCACTCCCCAATTATTGTGTCTAGCTTGGAAAAGTAAATTTTTAAGCAACCGTGCTGCTCTTTGATATCTGCCAAACGGCAGAGGTTTATACACAGCTTAACCCTTTAAATTAATTCCCAGATTCACTCTTTTACACGGCGGCCAAGCAGCTGAGCCTCAGCTTGGCACTTCTGGCAAGCCCAGCTGAAGATGCTGAAGACTCTGGAGCAATAAAGGGGTTTGCTGCTCAGGGGATAACCTGCTTTAACCCCGAGAGCAGTTTTTGTGTTGCTCGCTCCTCAGCCTACCTGGAGGAGGATGAGCTGCCGGTGGATCCCAGCCCAGTGACTCACCCAAGAACTTTTCCTGAACAACATCCATGCTGTGCAGACATCAAAGTGAGTGCCTGGGCAAACGTTCCCGTGGGAAGGGTGTGGAGGAGAACAAGGCTCAGATGGGGATTCCAACCTCAGGAGCTTACTTTTTGGGGATGAAAGTAATTGCAAGGCCCGGGCACTCAGAGAAGCTGCAGAGTCTTTCAGAGCTATAAAATCAGTTTGCTACTGAAGTGCTCAGCTATTTGCTGATGACAGCACAAGGGCAGCGTGTGCAGGCAGGTGCAACGATCCCTGGCACTGACCAGCGTCTAACAATGGTGGATTAAGTCAGCTCCTGTTCGGGTCCTGATAACTCATGCAACACCAGAAACTTAAACTTCAGCCAAAGACTTTTCCCCAAGCCTGGGAAATCCCCTGGAAAACCTCCTGTGTTCAAAAAAACCCCCTTTTCCTCCCTACTCGTGTCCTGGATAGAGATAAAGGACAAAACCCCCACAGTTTGTCGCTGTCTTTACCAGAGTAAATTAACAGCAAACTTCCCTTTCAAGCGCCTTTTGATGTGCTAATCATCACGCAGTCTGATGCAGCCACCTTATTCTTGCAGGGGCACCTAATGTGTCCAAGCACAAGTTGAACAGCAAATCGATGGGATCGCAGCTTCCAAGGACACCTTGGGTGGTGCAGAGTCAGAGGTGGGTGACACTGCCTGATGGGGTGGCGAGCTGGCTTAGGGGGCTTCAATTTGCCCCTTGATGGCAAGTGCTTTGTAGTTAATTTTCTTATCCCTGACTTGCTCAAGTGAGCTGCTGCCCGTGGTTTGAGTTGATACCACTGACTGCTGCTGATGCCTTAAGTTTTAGCTCTCATGTTTTTCAGGTTCTGTGCTGCCCAGGGGTGCAGTTCTGAGCTCACATTCAGNATGGTGATGAAAAATCAGGTCTGGTTCTTCCCTAAAATGTTGCTCTCTCAGTCCCTGTGAGTGGGATCTCCACCTCCCTTCCCAGCTGCAACCCACAGAGGTTTTTTTTAGGTGATGCATGGCAATGAGGCTGGCCTGGCAGAGCTCCCACACAGCCTTGGGTCCTAGCATGGGAGTAAAGCCCTAGTCAACCCAGACTGCAGCAGAAACTGGAACTATCACCTACATTTTCTTTCCTGGCTGGATTGCTCCTTTTTAAAATTCCCCTCTCCCCCCTACCCTTCTTTCTTTCCCCTATCTTAAAATCCCTTTGCCCAGAACAGAATTAACAACAGGCCTTGTTAATGAAGGGACCAGCAACATCCTTGATGGCATTAAAACCTCCTACCTGGCAAATCAGTCCTCCCTCTACCTCCTTCTCTTCTTACAAAACGTTCTCTTTATTGGAACCTGTTAGCAGTTTGTTACTTGCACAGTAATTACTCGGCAGTAATTAGAGGGACGTTCAAGAGGCTGAGTCCAGATTTGGACCCAGATTTAGCTTTCTGTTGAGTTTGACGGGCTGTCTGGCTACTGAATGGGAGCTAGGACTTGCATTTCAATAGGGTGTTGTGGGGTTTTTGCCAAAATCTGACCAGCTCTTCCCTTGAATCCGTGTCCACACTGTATCAGGGTACAAGCCCAGACTGAGAGGTTTGCTTCCTTTAGCATCTGTCCCTGCATCTCTGCTGAACCTGGCAGCCACGGTTTGGGAGCAGGCTGCACTCTCCTTACCGTGCTCTTTGGGTGGAGGCCATCATCCTGGAGGACACAAAGGACCTCCTCTGCTGTCCAGCTCAGGCAGCTGCTGGAGAAGGTCCTCAGCTCAGCTTTGGGATCACGGACTAGGAGTGACCAAAACGTGCACTTCAGGCTTATGATAGGAGAATGCCCTTTTTCTATTATTGCTCTATATCTCCTGCTGGATATATTGGATATCCTGCCCAGGGGCAGAGCTGCAGTGCTTCACCAAATTTCTCTGCCAAGCACAGCCATGTGTCAGCAGCACAGGTAAAGGAGCCACCAAGCACTGAGGCTGCTGAGGTGGAGGGTGCTCAACAAGGAACATGTTGTTTACACCAGGAAACAGCAGACAGCAAGGACTCATTTTGGAGCAGTGGAAATTCCCTGGAGACCCACAGAGGTGGCAGCTTGAGGCCCCTGTGGCATGTTCTTTGCACAACTGATTGTCTGAACCAGTTGCTGGATGTGGTGGGAACAGCTGAGGTGGAGATCTTTGTCCTGGGGAGGAAGAAGGAGCCCTTTTAACCTCTCCATTCCCAAGCCTGGCAGGGGCAGCAGTGCTGGGGCTCCCCTCCCAGCTTCCTTCCTCCTGCCCCAGCCACAAGCCCCAGGGCCCGGGCTGGAAGGAGGTCTTATCTTGTTTATGTAACGTGAGTGCTGGAGGGGTGGTTCTTTCTTTGCCAAAATGTTCTCACGCTGGGGGCTCACCTCCTCTTCCAGGGATGCAGCAGCTACAGCCTGGGCTGGTCCCCTTTTGGGGTGGCAGGGAAATTCGGCACAGAATAAAGCAGGGAATTGCAGCTCTTGGACTCTGGGCTGTAACTGGGAAGCATGGATTTGAGTGCTGGGACAGATCAGCATTTCCCTTGGGATAGGCACCCCTGTTTTTCCCATCATGAGAGCTGGAAAACACTTGCAATGAAGAAATTGAGAGTGAGAAACAGCTACTTGTTTTATTTTATTTTATTTTTTATTTTATTTTATTTTGTTTTCTTTTATTTTTTTATTTTATTTAATTTATTTTAATGTTATTTCATTTTTTAGCAGGCCTTTCTTTGCATTCAAACGAGGAGACATAGTCGTGTAGACCTTCTGTTATTAGAGCAGAGCACGGTCCTTGGGCCTCGTCATCAGACTTTTTACAGCCTTATATCACTGCAGCTTATCCCATCTGCCTCTTTACTCTCAGCCATGCTAGCCCCTAGGTAGGCAAACACTGAGCTGATAATTGATGATTTTTAATACATTTCTCATATTTAAATCTCTGTGGCTTCTGCTTTATAAAGTTTCAGACACCTGACTGATGCAGTGTAAATTATATGTATATGTATATGTAGATATATATATATATATTTTGGTCTATATGGCAAAGGGAATTCTCATTATGCCTCTAATAATATCTGTATATTATCTATCTATGTAACTATAATACCTAAATATCTACTCCATTTTGGAGCCCTCCAAAGCAGTTCAAGTCTGTTTTGCTGAACAGTGTTATCATTTGAACAAGGGAAGCTCAAACTTTTAGCAAAGAGATGTTGAGGAGCTGCTCCTTGAGGAGTTTGTCATTCTTTGGCAGCATTTACCATTAAATACTGTTCAGTCACTACAATTAGAAAAGCCCTTCAACAATGGCAACTGTAGCTGAGCTTACCAGGGAAAGACTGACTTTGCTCTTCATATTCTCTAGGCAGAGAAGCCCTTGCCTTAGCTCAAGCCCCGATGTGAGATGCAATGAATGTGTAGCCTTAAGTTTTCCCATGTACACACCCAGGTTGCAACACCACGCTTCAAACTGTGGCTTGAGAAACTCTTTTTAGTCCAGAGCAAAGAGGAACTTGGTGAAAGATTTCCTGTCTAAAACAGGTTGACCTCACAAGTGCATGGGAGGATGAAGTGTGCAATTCAAGGTTCAGAAATCTCTGATCTATTAAAGCTCTCCAAGGCCTACAGTCTTTAAATAAAAGGAGATTCAATCAAGGCTGCACTTTCTGCAGCTAAAAATTGGGAAATTTGTATGTTGATTGCCACACAGGGCCTCTGGATGGCTGTTTATTGCTGTTCAGAGACAAATTCAGCAGGAAATTTGAAGCTGTCCCCTGAAATAAAGGGGTAACCTCCAATTACCCCCAGTGCAGGGGGGAGCTGGACTTGTTTTACTCTATTGCCTTGTAGTCACAGTGGATGCATGCTAGTTAAGTGCAAGTACAAATGGCCCAGACTTCCAACAACACACAAGGAATCCCTTCCAAAAATTGCTTTCTTAATGCTTCTCTTCCCTCTCTTTCTCATCCTTCCCTGCTCTGTTGGGCTCAGTTATGGAAGTTTCTCTGCTGGCGGTGTAAAAACCCACACAAAATGATGGGATGTGTAAGAAACAACTTGTGACTGAAACTACTCACTCTCTTACAGTACACCCAACCAAAGAGGGTTGTACTAACTCCATGGTTAGATAAAATAAGGCCTTTTAAGGAGTTGAATGGAGCTGTTTGTTTTCCCTCTTGTAGCCCTGTTCCTCCAAGGCATGCTGTCATGCTCACCAGACCTGAGTTTTATAGGTTGGACTGGAGTCTTTGACAAAACTGAATTTACTTTAAATGACTGAAATTAGATACTTATAATCCAAAGTAACAGCCTAGGGGCTCTCCTGTGTATTATCCTTCACTCTCAGCCCTCTGCTTTGTAGTGTCAATGGAATAATTTGTTAAGAAAGTAGAAATATAAGCAATAATTCTGAAACTGAGAAGGAGCACAGACTGGCCCTTATTTTGCCAATACTTGTTATCTTCTAACCTGGTATGACAATGCCTCTGCTGTGAGCAGCCCCTTCAAAACATGGTTTTGTCAAAACCCTGTTTTTGAAATTACGGTTCAAATAGTATTTTTTTCTTTGCCCTACTTATGCGACAACACCACATTTTCTCTCTCCCAACAAGACACGGTATCCACGGCATGGATGGGCATTCAGATTGGAGAGAAGAAGACAGAATTCTTCCTACTCATGGTGACTACTTGGATGCCCACTTTCCAGCCAGTTTTCCTAGTGCTCAGCAATCTTTCCCAGCAATCTTGTCACATGCCGCACCCTTCCACGTCTCTGGGTTGAATATTTCAAGTGGTTTAAATTGGAGTAGTTTTATTGGCATCAGAGACAGATTATATAAACTGAGGACGTGGCCCTTTGCAATTTAATTTTGGCAGGGTGAATAGGCTCCAAATCACCCAAAATTTCATTCTGTTGTTTGTAGCATACATATGTCTACAGATAAAGGTGAGTTCACGATGAATTTTTCCTTATATACCTGCATGCATGCACACACAGAGACTGAACTAATCAATAAATTTGTTGGGTTGAACTGATGATGTAAAAATTGTGTCCTAGGTTACAATGTAAGATGTGCCCAAAGTGTGTATTCTATCACCATCTTCATGAGCTGCTGAAACTGGGTGGAGCAGTGTTTCCCTTGCCCCTCCCTCTGGACTATCTTCTGTTCATGGGCCCTCAAGGCCTTGCCCCATGACTCACAGGTAACTCCCTCCTCTCTCTCTTTAATGGGCGATCAAGGNTTTTTTTCTTCCTATTAACCTGCATTTCTGACTTGGAGTCTGTCACTGGTTTTGCTTTCAAACCAGTACAAATTGGTAAGGGAAATCTTTAGATATGCGGAACATATTGGGTATGGCTTTCTGACTCGGCTGTTCTACTACTTACGCTTGCTTGGAGCACTTACTTGGGTGGCAGTGAACACCCTACAACTGTTTTCCATTGATTGAAGGTATAAAGTCCCATTGATGTGCTCACAAGGAACACCAATGCTGGTTCAACAGAAACCTCCGAACTTTATGCCATGATTGGGTTTTGATGAATTTAGACTACTTAACAACAATTCTCTGTTATCCTACATTTGAGTGATCCAGTTCTATTTATCTAATTTCCTGATGTACTGCTTTGGGAAGCCCTACCTGAACTTCTCTCTGTGTCTTTACACAAGCATTAAAGGAATTTCATGAGAATTATCATTAACAGATTACCTAAGAGTGACTTTCACATGAAGGCAAAGAAATATCCTTATGTTGGTTTACAAATAGGCTGTGCTCCAGCCTGTAGTCCAGGCTATGCACTTCACACCAATAAAGAAATGGATTTACATCTACAGGATGTAGAAACAAGGAACTGCACAGTTTGGAAAGGAAGTGCTGCCTTGAAGGATGTTGTTTGGCCTGATGGTGTCTTGACATGTGTTTGAGTTGCAGCTTTTCTGTCTGTTTTAAAAGAGTAATGATCTTTGACTTATGAAACTGTGTTTTAGGCATGTGAAGAAGTTGTAAAGGTTTTTTGAGGTGATAGAGCTGAGCCAATCAGATGCCTCTTTGGTACCTGCACCCTCTGCAGTAGGACTTGTAAACTGCTTCTGTGAAGGGAAAAACCAACACACTAATTTATTGCCATTACTGCACGGAGGGATTTCAGCATGCCTTGCTGTAAATTGGACAGTATCACATCAGGGCTCTCCTATCACTGATAGAACAGACCCCTCAGTCATTAAATAGGCCAGTTGAAAGGTTTTTTTTCTCTTTGTGCTGGCTCTTGAAGAGCTCTGTAAAATATAAAAACCTGGGGCTTTCAGGCTCATGGGATGGGATGAGGCCAGGGATGGGCCTGGGGATGGCAGATGAAGCTGGAGATGTACGTTATCAATATGACGGAGGAAGGAACAGGGAAAAAAGGTGAGTCCTGCTGGAATCCATCCTTTGCCACATAACTCCCCCTGTCAGAAAGCAAGCACTATCTCTGTATCCCATCAGTGCTGAGGCACAGCTGCCTTTCCCTCTGGCCTTGCTGCCTCCCAGGGAGAGGAGCGAGGGAAGTGCCACATGTGACTCTTCTTCCCACTCCTCATCCCATCCCTTCCTGCACGGCACATTGCAGCACCACCCACAGCCTCCCCAAAGGTGAGGAGGTACAAACGACAGCCAGGCACCTCAGGAGATGCTGCCCCAGCTGCAGAAATCTCCTACGGTGCGTGGCTGTGTTTTGTGGTAATGGCTGGACATCAAGGGGCTTTCATTCTCTGAAATAATTTCATTCATTGTTTGCCTCAAAAAAGGGCTCTGTATGCTGCAGTGGGAATGCGAGTTTATTTACCTGCCCTTCCTGAGTTAGCTCAAATGTTAAGAAACTCCCTTCAAGTCCAGTTTTAAAACTTACCTATTTGTTAAAACACAGTTCTGTAGGACAAATTTAGCATTTAGGAGCCATCGTATGGATCATATGGAAGGCTGGTAAAAAAAAATTAATTAATGAATGGATTACAATGACCTATAAATGTCATTGTTTCATCTCAAAGATATATGGGTACTGTAATTTTTACTTAACTCTTTCAAAGGACCACATGTGAGCACCACTGAATGGATACGGAAATTATTTATACAGCATGTTAAGGGGACATTAAAGGGTTTCGTAGCATGTGGTAGGGCCTCTCAGTGTGGCGAAAGGCACAGATCAGCTATCCAGCTGTGGTGTACTGCTTTGGCTGTGCCAAAGCCACCAGATGATGCAGCTTTCCTGCCTGCCTCTCTCTGAAGGAAATGTGAGCCTCATTCCCTAGGAAGAGGCTTGATGCATGAAGGGTCCAAGGTGGGGGATCCCCATCTTTGATCCACGGAGGAGACAAGGCCAGAGGTTGGATTTTTCAGCTTTCTTGCTGCCTGTTTTATTCTCTGTTGTCTGTATTTTCTACCCCAGGGTTATTTTGCCCCGTGTCAGGTGGACAAAACGGGGAGGAAATGCAGCATCTCTTAGAGATCAATGACTTGTGGCTGCTGCCAGCCTCAGTGATTGTGGTGGTCAGGAAATGCTTTGTAGCTGTGGCTTCTCTGCAAAATCATATGAACAGTAAAAAAAAAAAATTAAAAAAGGCAAGCATCTATCCTGTATGGGCTCCAGCTCCACAGGGGGATGGCCAGATCCACTGCCTTCCTGCTGGGCTTTTTCCAGCTTGGGGTACTGGCCCGACAACTCTGGCTCATGTCTTGCCAGTGAACACTGGCTGAGAATAGGTTATATACTCTCTCTCTATATATATATATCTATATATACACATCCATATATAAAAATCATATCTATAATTTATATATATATACACATCTCCAAAACTATATAAAAACTATAAATGCCAATTTGATATGCGTGTTAAAAGTGCATACGTGATATATGCAATGTATGTACATGCAAAACAAAAGATGTGTTTATTCGTGGTTATTCAAATATAGGTAGGAAAATACATATTTACTTAAATATAGATAGGAAGAGAAGCCCAGTGGGGATCAGAACCCTGCTGGGATGTAGGTGCACATGCTCCTCTGTTACAGAAAATAATGACCATGAACTATGGCAGCAGCTTGGAGAAGCCTTCTGGTGACATCATAAACCAGCTGAGCTTTGCCCCCTGGGTTTATGATGATGTCATCAGAACACCTTGGTGTAGAGTACCTTTAGCCCCTCGAGTCACACGTGGCCATCATTTATTTGATAATCAATATGCTGGGTGACACTGCTAATGGTTTTGTGGGCTGAATCCAGAGCAGCGTGAGCAGTCCAGCCCCACCTCCTCCACCTCCACCGGAGCCCTGGCAGGGGCTGGAATGCACAGTCTTTATTTCTGGTACAAACCTGAGTGAGAGTTTGATTAATAGTTTGGGCCAAATGTGCAATTGGCTCAGGAGGTGTTTTTTTTGGAGGAAAGTAGAGTGATTTTTGATGATAATGTGGTACACACAGAATGAACGGTCCGTATTCTGTCCTGACCCTGAAATGCCAGCAAGGTCTTAGAACCCAAGTGTAAATTCAGGTGCCTAAAAATTACCCCCCAAAATACAGCAGTAAGGCTATGGAGCCCATGGTGTCTTTTGAAACCTTTGCTGTATCTCTGTTGGACCCTGGGAGACCAATCGCATTGGCCTTTTGGAAAATCATGTGCAACGCATATTCCAGCCAGCCCAAGCCGAAGTTAAACTGCATGCTCAGCACAGAGATGATCATGACAATGGTTAGTGGGAAAAAACTTGCATAATATTCACCAGTGAGGTTGGGTAATGTGTCCAGTAAGATAAAAAAAAAATGCAAGAAACAACAGCAAGAGGACCCTGCAAAAAATCCAGCAGGACAGCTTACATTCAATTTTAAGCATATTTAACATTGTAGTTTTCTTCTTTTGGATTTACACGCTGGAGAAAATGTCAATGCAACAACATGTGAGTACCCTTTGGCTGGCACCTTTGTTTTTAAAATGATGTGGTCTGATTGATTTTTGGTGGAGATTGCAAAAATGATAAACAAGGCAGGGACACAAAATGAGATATGACTCTCTCCCAGCGTTAGGAAAACTTGAAGTCAGCACAGAGATTTCAAAACAAAGAAAGTTTTGGGTTATTTACATATCTGATAGCAAAAATTGAAAATTAAATTTTAAAGTAAAAAGTTAAAAAAAAATTCATATGGGTTCCTGGGAGTGATAGGTACCTCTCAAATTCCTATATATTAGTAGGGTATAAAAAGGTATCGGTTTCCAAAGTAACCATAGCAACAGGTTTTCATGAGTTCCCGTTGAGAAGCCAAAAACCTTTGTGAGCCATAAATCAACCCGTTTATATCTCTGAACTTAAATCTTTTATTGGTTACTGATTAACTTAACTATGCTGCCTGACAAATCTTCATAATAAATAAGCCAATCAGCAAGCCCTCAAAAAAATCCTGCTATGTTTAAAGGACCATCCCTGAAACATGCTCCACATTACAATGAGTTTGGCAGAGAGCATGTGGTCATGTGCATGTTTCAACATGGGTCTAAAAACCCCAGAAATCACAAGATGTAGAGTTTTAAAAAGAGATCCCTCTGCAACTACTTTAAATAAATATATGCCTTGGTATTTACCAGCAGTGTTGCTATGGGCAAAATAATTAGTAACTGCTAATTAATGTAGTCTTTCTGAAGGAGTATGGTGGGAAAATATCTGTCGGCTGTCAGTGCTGCTCTTGCCTGTGCTAAAGATGATGAGATAACAGCAGAAAAGTAAATTGTGGGATTTTAGACATTTACTCTGTATGCATCCTATAGCTTGTGTAAATGGGAATCCTACATCCTACTCATGTATAAATGTATTTATGTCCTAAGGTCAGGATGTTGCTGGGAGGATGTTCTTTTTTTCTTTGGTTTTTTTTGTCCGGGGCTTATGTGAGATTTTGGCTTCCACAGTAAGTCTACATTTAAATTAATTAATCTGTTGACAGTTAAATTGTACTAAGTAGCTTCGATATAAAAGATGATTCCCAGATTCCTTTCCATCCAACTTAAAAAAAAAAAAAAAAAAAAGAAAAAAAGAAGAAAGAATCTGAGGAACTTTGTTCTAAACATCTGTCTGGACAGATGTCAAAATGCAGAGTGTTACTGCATTATACTGTGTGAGTATATGACACTGTGTTATTACTCTTGGCTTAAATATTCACAATGGATTTTATGATCTATTTAGAAGCAACCTTTGATGGGAGTGTAAGCTCCTATCTTTTGTCGTACAATAAGCACCTTTGTGGAACTAGTTCTGGAGTAAATATTGAAAAATAACATAATGTTTTCTACTTCTTACACATGAATATTTATACAGAGGGAATTACAGGTAGGTGTCAGTGGAGAAGATTTGGCAGATTTTCTTTGAAAATGAATTTTGGTGAATAAACTCCTTTTGAAGTAAGATTGTTTTGTTCCGAATTGCTCTGGATAGGATCAGAAGCTTCGAGCTGCGCTTTAGCCAGCTGATTATAATCTGGTACAATAATCTGCATTTCTTCAAGAAATTAGAGGGAGACAGTGTCAAGGACATTACAAATCCAATAGTAATTTAGGGAATTGAGCTAGAACGAGACAATGCTTATAACACTAATATTCCAGAAACATGTTGTTTAATTTTTGTTTCCAGATTGCATATATTAACCCATTTTATTAACCTGTCTATAGCCTTGATTCAATAAACCATTCCTATTCAGCAGAGCTCTAAAGCATATGTTTGCCTTTAAACACATGCTTAAATCCCATTGACTTTTTAATGCTTAAAGTTAAGCATGTGCTTAGATGTGTTTGCTTGCCTTTGCAAAATAAAATTTTAAAACAAAGTATCCTGGGGAAAAAAAAAAGAAGAATAAATGATGAAATTTTTAAAAGCTTAAAATAAGAAAACAACCCCTCAAACTGTTCTTTTTCCCCCTGAACTCTTAAGAACACTTCAAGTATTTTAAACTAAATACCTGAAACAAACAGAAAAAAATTTCATGCCTTGTTTTGGAGTGCATTTGGACCTGAAGTCATGGAGATTCTCTGCCAAGACACGAACAATAGCGGGAATATCTCACTGTTTGCTTAATGAGCAATGAATGGGAAGTGTGAAGGTGAAAAGACAGATTCTGGGTTTGAGAGTGACAAGGTGAGACTGCTTCTTTATCACACCTTTCTTTTTTTTTAAATCCAAACATCATTTTCAAAGCGGTTAAAAAAAAAGAAAAAAAGGAAA
>VYZR01082564.1:75610-95322 GCA_013400675.1 Oxylabes madagascariensis
GGGGGGGGGTGGGAAGGAAAAAAAAAAAAAATGCAAGAAGAGAACCAGGGGACTCTGTGGTGAAGGAGGTTCTTTGGCAGAGCCCGAACACAAGCTGCGTGCCCTGCTACCTTGCAGGATGTTCCAGCCAGGGATGAATCCGAAATATCCACCCTTCTTCCCACCCCGCCTTGTTTATGTATAAATCGTTACAAAAAGCATTTTATTACCTTTGGGGCAAAGAAATTGAACATGAGATTGCGATGGCTTTTTCTCCTTCAGATCTTTGTTGGTCTATTTCCCCTCCTCCCCCCGCTGCCCCCCATTTTATTTCCTGCACCTCTGAAGCCTTCAAGGGAACAGTCCCCCCTGTTATTGCTTCTCAGTTCCAAGGTCTTAGAATAAATAACATTGTTATTACTCACTTCACCAATTTCCAAGAAGAAATATTGCTGCAGCAAATGCAAGCAGCACTAATATTTGCAAAGTGATAAATGGATTGTTACATACCTTCCCGTCTGTGTGGCCTCCAGCCATCCTCCGGCCGGCTACATCCCTCCTCGGGGTGGGAGGGAGGCTGCCTTTGAACTTAGCAGGGTCCAGGCACTTAGTGCCTTGCACCAGAGCCTGCCCCCAGCCCCCTCCCTCGCTCTCTGATGGAGAGATAATTTTTAATGGGCCATGCCAGAAATGGTACCGGGACTGGGGGAGAGCAGGAGTCACGTACCAGGACCCAGCAGCCAAGTGAAGATGCTTTTGGCACACAAGGAGTGTGTGGTGGGTTTTGTTAGTGGTGGGTGCTGCAGGGAGAGGAGTAGGAGATTTGGGATGTCCCCAGAAGGCAAGTGCTGCGCCACTGTCCTCCCAGCTCCTGTTCTCAGCTGCTCTGGTGAGAGTACCACATCCCCGCTGCCACAACGAGAGCCACCAGTTCTTCCCCAGCTTAAAGTGATGTGAAAAGTGGATGGAAAAAGGCCTGCAGAGGAGAAAAATTATTTTTCAAGTTCCCCCCACTCTTCCCCCCGAAACACCTCCAGTGCCTGAATGGGAACTGCAGTGGATACCTGAGATACCAGGGAAACAGATGCTCGGTGGGGTGAAAACTGGAAAGACACGTTTCCAAACACCACCATCCTCACTGTTCATTAAATTTCATTAACTCACATGAAATTTTCAGCAAACTTTCTTAACCAAAGCTGAGGTTAGCGAGGCAGCAGTCTCCTGGCCTCTCCATCTCAAACCTAGTTGGTCACCACGGAACTTAAGAACTCAAAAAGAGATGGCAATTGGAAAATTCACATGGAGTAATTAAAAACCAATATAATTTTGGATTTCTTTTTTAAGCAGCAATTTATATATAGCTCTGAGACATGATTAGGGCTCCTTAATTTTATTAAAAAAAAATGTCCAAATCAAATTATTCCTGGGCTGCAAGTCATGCTGAAAAAAACCTCCACTCTGAATATGGGTAATTAGAAACAAACCAGCACATTTGCCTTCAGACCCACAAAAAGTAAGTTGCTGACATTTCTTAGACTGAATCTGTTGCATTTCCATGCCGTGGAAATGGAACATACAAGCATCATAAAGTCACCCTAGGACAAAGGGTCAATCAGAAGAGAGGACAAAAAATGTGTCTGACATGTTTGCTTTCTGACCAAGGTAAACACCATCACCTTTTTTTTTTTTTTTTTTTTTTTTTTTTTTTTTTTTTTTTTTTGTAAGATAAGAAATATTGAAAGGAAGGTCACAAGTTATAGGTAAGACTAGAAATTCCTTTGGGATGGTCTCTCATGCAAAATACATACAGTTCACTAGTAACCAAAAAAACAGATAGTCTGCACTGGTTTTTAATAAAAGAATCAATAGAATCATGGAATTATAGAATCATTAAGGTTTGAAAAGACCTCCAACATCATCTAGTCCAATCTTTACACAAACCATCCATACTACTCTCTCATGAACATGTACGTGTGTATGTTTATGCGGCTGTCAATAGGCATGTGACTGTGTACATACATGTGGGCATGCATTTATACCTATAATAAAAACACAGCACGCATCAAGTGAAAAATAAAACGAGCTGCAAAATTATTTAAGGAAAAAACTGATGAAAGTGGGTGAGAGCTGGGGCAGCAGTATGGTGAGGAGCTATCCCACTGCTTGGAAACATCCAGAAACCACCTTAAACATTTATCAGCACCTTTCCTAACTTTAGGAGAAGGGCTGGGAGTGCCCCAAAACCATGATTCTTCAGGATATTCCTGTCAGGCAGGAAACCTTGTAAGAGCAGCCTTGCTTGTTCTCTGTTCTGCTTCCAGCCCCAGAAAGCACACAGATAAGAAGAAAAATCAAAATAATTGAATATATACAAGACATCCACATTCGTATAAACAACAAGCTTTGAAAAGGGAAAAAAGAATCAGGTCTTCATTTTTTATGATTTCTTTTTCTCAAACTAAAAAAAAAAAAGAAAAAAAAAAAGTCAGGCAGTTCTTATTTTATCCAGACCAGTTCATAAATCCCAAGTCATAAATCCACATGATATCCTGGGCTGCTGGATTTTGCATTTGGAGCTCTGAAAGACTGATAGCTGAAAGATTTATAAAATCCCAGGTAGCCAGAGTGCTCCCTATTGGCTCCACATCTGAGAGGTCCCTGCATCCTGCTCAGCCCAGAAAGCTGGATGTATGGGATATATTGTGCTCAAGGAGCAGCACACCCCCACCCTGCTATTTTCAGATGTGATGAAGGCCAAAAATGTGATCATGTGCGGTGGATGGGCCCTGCTTGGGGACTTTTCTGCACAGACACGGGGACAGCCACAAACTGGGGCTGCCCCAACCTTCTGCAAAATGACACCATGGCTTGTGTCATAGATGTATCATCCACCTTGTGTGGTAGACCTGACCACAGACAGCAGAATTGCTTCAGCTGCTTCGAATTTATGTTTAATTTTGTTTGTTGTACTATCATTGAATAGGAGTGGCTGGTCAGTAAGAACAGGGGATCATCACTAGGCCAGGAGATGATGATACTTAGAGGAGAACATGACAAAAAAATGGTACCTGAGATGCCTCAGATAAAGTCCAGGTTGCAAGCAATTTGGCTGTTAAAGCAGCAAGCTCACATTTCCCAAAGAGTGCTGAAGATGGTGATGTGAGGTTTTTCTCACCAGTTCAGTGGATGTTACACGTGACCATGTGTATTGGGGTGAAGGTTCCCCAAAACAGACCTTCTGAAGATGGATTTGTGCTATTTGTCCGTGAACACAGGATGCTGAAAGAATGGTTAAAGCCTTTTCTCCCTTACTTTCCTCTATCCTTCCTCAATGACCTCATTTGAACCTAACACTTTTCTCAGACTTGTAATGACAGACATTTTTAATATGCTTCTGTTGAATTAATAAAAAGATTTAAAAAAATCCCTCCTCTGCAGTTACAAGATTTGTTTTATGGCTGTAACTAACATTGTTGCTACTGAGAAATGAAATGATTTGCTTTATGTTTCATATATTTTTATTCATCAGTCTGAGTATATTGAAGTCCGTGAGGGAAATCCCCCTTCACCCTCCTGGGGAAGGATGGTGGAATCAACCTGAGCTTTGCCTGTTTGGAGTTTTATTAGAAGCACATTGTCCAGATAAATTTCGATAATTTTTGTTGTTGTTGTGGTTTGTCTGACTCTATTAGTGGAAATTATGCATTGCAATGGTTTATGTTCCCTGTGCGTTGTGAGCATCTCTGCCTTTGATCAGCCACCTGAAATGAGCACCTTGAGTGGCTTGGCTTGCACACCATGGAGCTGCCGGCCTCCAGCATGCTTCTTCCCCATCCAAATCCCTGCCTTGACTAGGAACAGTACTCATTTAAGAGACCAAACTAAACCAGACATAAATAGACCAAACCCTTTATACGAGGACTAAGTCAAACTCACATCTGGAGAGGTTTTTTCTCGGTTATTCTTGAAATCCAAAGCTTTCCCAAGCCTGTTGGTGTCTCTCACAGGGTACCCTCCCCTTCCCAAGCAGAACATATTTCTTTCTAAACCTCGAACTTCTTTGGACTGTATTTATGCCATATTTCATTATTTCTTCCTGCCTCCTTACCCATTGTCTCTCTTTCAGCTACGTTTGAGACGTCCTGAGCTCACAGCTGCTGAGTTCAACTCCATGGCCAGGGATGGGGCTGCCTACTCTGCACCCAGGCTGTGGGTGCACCATTATTTAATCCAGCCTGGATAACAGGTCAGGGGCCCCTGTCCTGCTTCAGGAGGATGAATTTGCTACGTTTTGCCTCTTTGGCATTTCTAGCACCTTTGACAATGGCATTTGGTGCTCCATAGCCACTGATTTGGGGAGCTTTGCTTCTGTGAATATGCCCAAGTGCCCTGATTTTATCATCTTGAAGTGCTCAAATGGGCTTTGCTGGTTGCTCATCAAGAAAATTGGGCTGAAATGAATCCCCTGGTGGAGGAGAACTGCCAGAGCAGGGTGAAGGGCAAACACTCGCTTGTGTCTATTGATCATCCCCTTCAGTCTGCATTACTCTTGTGGTGCCTTTGGAAGCAGGAGGTTTTTTTCTCTATACAAACAGAGATTTGGGATGTAGAACCTGATCAAATATTATGTTTTGCAGTTTTAAATGTGCAAGTCATCTTAAAGTTTCCTTTTGTTAAAAGCTCTACAGGAGCTCTTTTCTTATAGTTCTGTAACCATTTCACTAATTAAAAACGCTGTACAAGGACTGGTATTGAGCTATAGAAATGAAAGGTCAATACATGAACAACACTTCGTTTGTAAATAATACAGCTCTGTAATCAATTATCTCATTTTCACAGAAGACATATTAATCTACAAGCAGAGAATGGAGACATTTAGAGGATGTACAGAGGGGATCTTTAAATGTTAAATGTTCTTTAGCATGTGCTAAATGAAGAGTTTGGCAGAGTGAAAATGTAGCACACAGCATTGACACTCTGGGGAGAGTCTTTAGGTCAAGTGATTTGTACCTTCAAAATAGTTCTCCATAGCACTGCAAAGGCTCTCTATTGGTAACAGGGAGGTGGGTTAGTGTTATTTAGGATGTGTAGCGGGGAAAATACTGCAAAAGTTAGAAAAAAAGGTGATCTGAAAAGAAAAAGGTGCAGCGTTGTAAACTGAGTTTTCTTATCCCTAATTTTCTTACTGACAGCATTGTGAACTGAGTTTTCTCACCCCTAATTTTCCATAAAAGCAGGCTGCTGGATGTCAGGTTGGAGCTGAGTCACACTTATGGAAGAAGCTGTGTGGCCAAGTGCCCTCCACACCCCAGATAATGCTGCTCCAGGTAACACAGCATCCCACTGAAATCCATGTGGGATTGTTTCCTCTTCCACGGGTTACACTGGGAATCCACACAAGGTTTTAAAAACTTAACAGTTCCTGGAGATCCTGTGCATTGCTTCAAAACATCATTAGAGAAAATTACAAGAAGATTCATACCCTGACCTAGAAACAGCTTAGGTTTTTCATCAAATGGAAAGGAAAGGCTCTTGCCACCTCTGTTGGGAGCTGGGTCACCCTGTGTGCTTGTTTACTGAATTTGACAACACAGAGGTGGTAGAAAAGCAGGGGATGAACGTAATTTCGTTTTCACTTTGCCTGTTTCATTTCATTTGTCTGTTTGCATTGGATTTGCAGTACCACCATCCCACGCTTGCCCCTGATTTCCAGCTTTAAAATTTCTATCAAATACATGTTGGGACTTAAGGGGAAAAGACCTCACCCCAGCACCCCCAACTCTCCCCACACTCAGTTCTCATCATTCTATTGATTTCATCCCATCCCCTGTCTTGCCCTCCTCTATCCATGGCTGGGTGGGAGGAGTGAGGAGTGGGGTGATGGGAACAGCCCCACCAATGTGAACCCTTCCACGAGGGGAGGGTCTCCCTCCCACTCCCCTTTGCCACAGTCCCCTCTTCCCTCCTCCCACACTTCCTGCCTGCCAAATACATTGCCTAGGCCGGGAAGAGGCTTAAAAAAAAAAAAAAAAGATGGAAAGAAGGAAAAAAAAAAAAAAAAGAAAGAGGGAATTGTTTTCAGCACTCTTCACAAGCCAAAGTGGACCTGGGAAAGGAGGAGATTGGGGAGAAGATGCACTCTTTTGCATCAGTGGGGCTTAAGGTTGACTCTAATATTTTGCCTCACTCCCCTCTGTACTCTTCTCACAAGCAGGAATACATACTTGTCACATTTTGATTAAGCAAGGCGCTATCCCAGCTCCCTCCCAGATGATGGGTAGGGACCAGAGCAGAGAGCCAAGACCACCCACACCACTGGTGTGAAGGAAGAGAGGGCAAGCCAGGGATTTAGGGAGGCTTGATCCCCCTCTCTCCACTTGGCTGATACCAAGGATATCATCAGCGACAGCAAAGTCCTCATGGAAACCTTTTCTGGCTTGAGCAGCAGGAAAGCTGGTCATGGAATTGGCACTGCCAAAGGAATTGCACGTAGAGAGGTGGCAAGGCAGGAGCTCTGTCTGCCCCATAATGGATATTGCAGTGAAGTGTGAAGATATCCACGTCTTCTTTAAGAGCAAAACGTAGATTAGGATGGAAAAAAAAAAAAAAGACCCCAAGCCTAAATATTTCCAGGTTTGCTCACCCCTGTGGGTTTGGTGCACTCTGTAGCTGCTTGACCTGCAGGGCCTTTCAAAGCTCTCTGCGAGTCTCTGTGCCAAAATAAATGTTACTTTACCATCAAGTAGGCAGAAGAATGAAAACTGTAAGATGTGTGAGTGAGAAAAAAAGAGCCGAAACAGGAAAACCCCTTTCTTCTGTTTTAAAAGTCCTGGATGATCAAGGCTGTTCTGTTCACTCTGATTTAATCAGTTTGCAGATACCCAAATACACATCCAGCCATGGAAAGTGCTCTCCCTTTGATTCCAGCAAAATCCTTTCTAATTCTCTTTAAATGTTCCAGGGCTTTTTGAAATGATTGCTATCAATGCCAACCAAATGCTTTAGATCTCTTTTTTCTTTTTTTTTTTTTTTTTGCACTCACTTATATTCTCCCTCTATGTCAGGGTTCCAGCATNCTGTCTTTAAGTACTTGCTTTATTTCTGTGCAGCCCAGTTACAGCTGTACATGGAAAAAGTATCTAGAAAGCAGATCTGGTTTGCTTTAGCCTTTATGCCATATAGATTTAGACATTTTAACCTTCTTTACATTTACTTAGTTGCTTTAATATGATTTCTGTAACCCCTATACTTTCGTTTTTCCCCATACAACTTATTAAATATTTATAATACAGTAGCCCATACACATTACATAGGTTGGACTTCTATTACATTAGGCTCGACACAGCTATCTAGTAAATCATAAGTCATGTTCCTCCTAAAAGTTAAAAACCAGGATTGTTCAGCTGAGCTTGGACTGAATTTATGAGGGACCAGCTCAAAAAAAAGCTAAACCCCTCCTAGCTAAGTCCACCCCACCTCAGTGGTGGTTCCTCAAGTGAGGGTAAGATCTCTAGCACCTGGATGCAGGTAGGTTTGGGCAGACGTGCACTGGGTCTCCAAGCTTAGACAGAAAAACATCTTCCAGGCTTCCCTCCCCGACGGATCATTTTTGCAGCTAATATTCCTTCGTGTTATGCTGTTATTAAAGCACAGCTTTCCAACAACTGGGGAAGAAATACACTCCCCACCCTGCGACGCTTCCTTCGCCCAGCTCGGAAGCAGGAACCGGGCGGCCGGGTCTGAGGGTGGCTGCCTCTCACCCGCCTCCCTCCAGATAAAACGCCATAAAAAATGGCCATAAAAACGCCATTTGAAAACTTTTCAAGACTTTTCCAACTTGGAACTGCCTTGAATGAGTTCAGACCACATTGCCATATGGATTGGTGGCATATGGTTTAATGCACGCAACACTGCTGCTCCTGCGTCACCACCCTCCCCTTCCATGACGGGGCCAGCCATCCTGCAGGGATGAATTCACTTTAGGATGGTCCTTCACATGTTTTTACACTTTCTCCAGCTCCATGCTGGAGCTTTCTCCAGTCTCTTTTGCACTTTCTTCAGTCACTCACACCATTTGTGCTCCCAACCAGCCAGATATAGGCAATGTAATACGCACAGAAACAAGTGGCCTCTTCCCCACCCCATGCATGTTTGTTTCTTCATCCTCATTCAGAAAATTCCACTGGAAGCATTTAGAAGCAAACAGAATGTTTTCTGCTTCAGCTGGAAAAGTTTTGTATTATTTCGTCGTTGAGAAGACTTATGGCATATTTGACTTTTTTCTTCTCACATTCCACACTGTTTGGAGTGCTAGGATGACAGACACTCATGATGCTGCTGCTTCTTCCATCGCCATTCCTCCACTGAGTCCATCTCCTTGCTGAGCCACAGGCACGTGAGATTTCTCCCCAACAGGAGCTCGTATCCCTTGCTGCTGCTCTGGTGCCTCACACACCCCATCCCAGTACAATGTGAGAGACATAGCTCTGAATAAATATCCCCTGGAGTTAAAGTTGTTTAAAACTTCTTTATTTTTTAAACTGCTGTCCCTCTCCTTCCCCACTCTCCTTCCTTTTTTTCTAGCTCCCTTAATTTTACCTTGCCTTTCCCACTTTGAAAAACCATATATGAAACTACATGAAATAGTTTATTTGCCTCTTTGTGTGGTTTCAAAAATAAAACCAGAACTAATTGAAAAAGACAGTGGACACTTTATTTGGGAGGAAGGTGGGAGGAAGTCTTCTTTTTCTCATCTTAAAAATTCTCTCTTGGCTCCTGTTGGGTTGGGTTTTTATTTCACTTATACCACATAACATAAAGAAATTGGAGACCATGGTCCAGCTCCCCACATTTTTGCTTTGGGCTGCCCAAACACTGCCCACAAACAGACCACAAGAGTACGAGACATTCATGCCCAAGGGATTTAACACAATATTGATCTGAGAGAAACCTGTTGTTTGCAGGTGGAGTTGTTCAGGTCAGCAACAAAAGCAGCTGCAAAAAAGAGGAGGTACCCAGACTGAGCAGGAAAAAATAAATTATGATCTTTACCAAGAAGAAGAACAACAACAACAACAAGAAACCAAGAATACTCATCAACAGGACATCAAGGTGAAATGACACCAGACAAGTCTAGTCTGCAGGAAGACTTTCAGGCAAGATTTCTGTCGAAGTTAAGGCTGAAATCTACCTGCTTTGTCCAAGTCTTAGGACATTTTTTATATAGGAAGTTGCCTCTGAATGTGCCTCAGAGCACTGTGGGTGTCAGTGAGATGTCAGTGGTTTTCAGGGAGCAGGGTCTGAGGCTGGGATGTGCCATGGGGGAGGGAGGTGGGTATCAGGAACAACGGGCATAAAGCCCTTGGAGGAGCAAGCAAAATCTTCTGCTGACTTGAGCACAGTTGTTCCAGCCATGGATAGTGCTGCTCCAGGTAATCAGCAATGGGACAACACAACAGAAATATACATTTTTTGTTGAAAGGCAAGCAAGACATGTTGATTTCCCTCTCCCTTTCCCCTCCTGGGCATGAAAAATTGCTGCCCAGGCACCTATTTCCCAGAGCTCTCCTTCTTCACTTATAACAAATACACTTTCTTTGCACTCATTTAAAACCAGTACTCCAACATATAAACCACAAGCTGAAGTTAAAACTAATAAGACAGTAAAAAAAAACAACCCTTCCCAGTCTTGCAGGTTAAGAAGGAATTGTTGATACACTCATGTCCCACACATGAACCTTGCTGCTCATGTTTTGCACCATCCAAATGCCATATGTGAAGCTCTGCTGTCTGTTTTCCTCTCCCTTTCTCCCCTCCCCTGCTCCTTTAAAATAATTTTGTTTGGTTTGAGGAAGAGGGAAGATGGGCAATCTTCCCCTGAAATCTCCATTGACCATCTTGACAGTAGATTTTCCTGCTACAGACTCGTGACCCATCCTATCCCACGGGATTGAGACAAATGTGAATTTTTGGTCCCTATTTGTCTCCAGATTTTGGCTGCTACAAGTCATCAGTGTGTTACCCTGCTCAGAGGAAATATATGGCACATGATTGACCCTGACTGGAGAACACATTTCCATGGCATAATACACAAAAAATAAACAGGCACTCTCTGTTTTCCAAACCTTCAGGAGAGGCAGCTCCTATGGGCTGAATATTTCTTTATTTCCACATACCAATCTCCCCTTGCTTTCATTTTGCCGAAGAACTTCACTATCTTATGCACCCACATCCCCGGCAAAAAAAATGCAGAGAGGGTCTATGTGGGTAATGCAGGACTCCTTTAAAATTTATCATAGCTGGGGTTAAAAAAATAAAATATCTTTCTTTTCCCCCCCTTCTAAAAGGGGATTTTATATCCAAAGACACAAAGGTAATAATCCTTGCATTGTAGCTTCAGTATTTTTCTTTTTTTTTAACCGAACAATGGTGAAAAGATGTGATTTTTACATGCAAATAGGAAGAAAAAGCCTGAACACACCATGGGAACATGTTTAAGAAGTTGATTTATGTTTCATACTGAGCCTTACACCTGCAGTTCAAGCAAAGCTCAACTTTGCCGCCCCACAGAGTCTAGTTTATTAGGTATCAAGGAGTCACAAGAAGCCATGTAATTAAAACTGTAATTAACTGGAAAAGGAAAGTGCCACCTGAGTTTTGAGAGGCTGTCAATTTTCTTTCCATTACAGCTTTCCTTCTGCTTCTTTTGTCTATAGGGTGCGTTTTGCCCTCATCTTGATAAAGAAAAACAAATGTGATTTTTTTCCCCTCTCTTTATTAACTGGAGAAGCCACCAAATTCTCTTATGTTTTTACTATTGGAAAAAAAACCTGAGGCACTCAGTTTTGAGCTCGGATGCAGGTTTCCTTCAGCAGCACTTGCAGCTGTGTTTGCCAACAGGTGTCAAGTGTGGTCCAGGCAGGAAAAAAAAAGCCCTGAAATGTCCTACCGGCGCGGGGTTAGCCGAGTTCAAAGCCTATTTTAACAAAAAAACATAATCAATGCCCTTTAGAAAGGGGATTGGCGGAGTCTTGTTAAAATGTATGACCTTGCAGCAAGCACCAGGAGTCCCTGGATCCAGCACGTCCCTCCCAAGGCTGCTGGATCCCAGCGGAGACCACCGCGGGATTCCCGCCGGCGGGACAAGGCCACACGCAGCAAGACAAAAACGCGTCCGGGAGAAATACGAGGTGACATGAGGAGCTTTGTCGAGCAGAGGATTTAAAAGTGAAAAAAAAAGGGGGCCCAATCCCCCCGGCCAAAAGAAGTAAATCTCCCAAAGGTCTGGGTGAGGTGTGGAGCCAGTCCTGTCCTCCCTGTGCCTCGTGCACCCACCAGGAGCAAAGTTCTGGAAAAGAAGTGCCCGGAATAAACAGATAATTATTGGGTAAGAGTCAAAGAAGAAAAGACTTGGGTAAACTTGAAAGAAAGTCATAGTAAAACAGAGTTGAAGAGTAATTACCTAAAAGGGTAAAATGATGAGAACAAAGACAGGATCTATCCTAAGGTTCATTACAAGGGAGATTTATGAATACATAGAGAATTTTGCAGAGGAGATGTTTGTCTTAGACTGACATTCTTTGTTTTCCATTTAACAGGTGACAATATCCCATCAAGTGAAGCACTAGCCTTGAAAAGGGAAGTTATTACTGCAAAAAGCAATTTTGCTTTGGTGTCATCCTGATAGGCTGAGGGTTTTTTCCCCCCAGCCCTAATTATTTGTATCATCTCCCCTCATGAAATAGCCACAGCTTGCAAGGCAAAGGTCTTGGGACCTTCTGGGTTTGAAGGCAGATCTCGATCGGCACTAATTTGGGGAAGTGAGCCGGAGGTACCTGCAGCAGATGACACACAGGGCTCAGCTTCTTGTTCAGCTACAAGTCAGCAGGGGCACCCCCTGACCATCTGTGGTCTATAAATTACAGTAACACCGGCACACACTGCTTGTAAATCACCAAAGAACAGGCTTTACCTTATGACACATTACATGAACCCTGTTGGATATTCCAATAAACTCCCATAAACAATCCGATATAAACTCTGGATTATGTTTCTTTGGGGGGCAGGAGAAAAACTTGGGCTTTTCTGCACTTGCACAAGCTTCTTATGGGTGAGATGAAGACGTGGCCTGAGCTATGTTGTGTGTTTATGCATCATGTTTTCTTAAAAAAGAGATTTCCTTCTCTCTGCCATCACTGTTACCATAAATATTTCACTTTCCAAGAGTGCATCAGCCTTGAGGTGACATGGGTTTCCATTCTTCTGAATAAAAGAAGCCACTACTCATTTAAAAAATGCAGTTTTATGTGAGCCTGCATGACATCTTCCATCATCGCTACACCATGTGCAGGTGGATTAACAGGAGAGGCTCACCCACGTTCTTCCCTTTTGGAGGAGAAAGAAGATCCAACACATGACCTCAAGACTTTGGATGTCTCCTACCTGACATGATGGAGCCCATGTCTGCAAGGAGATAGTATGGGCAGATGTTTCAACATGCGGCTGTGTGTCCCACAGTACATGGCTGGTTGGGACCACAGACACTCTGCTGAGAAACCTGGCACTTGACTTCAAACTTTCTCCCAAGACCTGACAAAGGACTGCTGTTGAGAATTACATCAGTAAGCCCTGCGTTTAGCCTGCTGTCTGGGGAGACAAATAATCTGTAAAATAACTGATTCAGAATGCGGGGTGTAGGCCAAAGTGAGCACTGATTTTTTGCTGACCATGAACAGCCGAGGGCTGTAGTGTGGACGGCCTGCAATGGCCGTGTCACAACTTCCTGGCAAGTTCCTTAGCTGGAGCTGAAATCCCAGCCCCTCTCCAGAGGCAGTGGGAGCTTTGCAGCCATCTCACTGACACACAGCAAAGTTTCCCGAGGTGACATTATTTTTATCTGGGTTTCTGAAGGCTGTGGGAGCTGGGCGCTCGTCACGATCCGCGTGGGTGTGCGGGCGCGTGGGCGCACACCTGCACCAACACACATTCAAATTCATCGGGTGACTGCAGCCAAAATGGTCGGATATTCCCCCCTCATGGAGACAGGCAACCAAGGAAACCACGTCTGCCTCCCCCAGTGGCAATGGGATGAGCTCAGCTGTCTGTAGACATCAGAGAATCCACATCTGCAGGAGCAATCCCAAGGAATTTTCCATCCCCTGCTCCCTCCACTTGTGGGCAGAGAGTTAATTACTGCTCGTATCAGGACCACCAGCACTGCATGAGCCCAGTGTTACCCAGCAAGCCCACACCTGACTGAAACGTTTTGAACAGTCTCAGGAGCAATTTTCAACTCACCAGAAGTGTAAATTTGTAGCATTTATTGAATCTAGCTTGGGCCTGTCTAGTTAGTTTAGTTTCAGAAAAATTGGTGAATAAAATAAAGTTGACTTTTAAATCTATTTTACTCAGAAGAAAACCCACTTCTATTTGAATGTTACATTAAATTTTCCTGAAGGAAAAAAGAGACAGTTTAATATAGAAATATAATTAATCTTTATCAGCACAGAAAAAATACTCTGTGATTCTCAGTCAGGGAATATTTTACTTTGTAAACTTTTAAAATCAGAAGCAAGGTATAAGGAGCATTTTTGCAGTGCTTTTCCATCCAGCAAGTGAACCAAGACCCCACAGTGAGGCAGTGGAAAGCCTTAAATCAGGTCTGGGCATCATGGCACCGCGGCTCTACTGGGCTCATCCATGGAGACCCCCCACAATGGGAGTTCCCAACCACTCAGCCTCCTCCTTTACCTTTCCACTGCCTTCTCCGTCAGCCCCTTTCTGTGCACTCTGACAAGAAGAAGTGATAGTGCTATTGCTGGTTTTTAACAAGATTTGGAAAGCGTTCAAGTGCCTGACTAAGTGGTTGGAAACAAGGAAGCAGAAGGATGTTTTGGCATCCTGCGATGTGTGCATGAAGAGCACAGACACAAACACATTGAATGCACATACTGTAAAACAAGATAACAAGGAAAGTACAAACTAATAAAAGCCTATTAAAACATCGTGGAGGCCATTGCTGCTTGCTCGCATGCCTACGTATTTAAAAAACAAATATTTCATGTGAACGTGCAATTCAAACATGACTGATCACAGATATAACTTTCAGCAACCTTTAAATGCATAATGCCATCCTGTAATTAATGTAGCCTGTCCTGAAATTTGAGGGATTTATTGATACTGGCAGAAACATTTACAAATAACTTGGGGAAGTTCATGACATACCTTTTGTCCCAAGGGATTTCATTCATTTTTTTTTGCTTTTTTTTTTCCCCCAGCTACCATCAATAATTTCATTCAGAGCTCTTACCATGTGACGACAAATGCTGTTGGAAATCCTCAGCAGAAAGTTTAAAGAAAGCACCAGCATGGAGAAAGAGCCTCATTGTGTTTTTATTTGTTTTGTTCTCTTTCACTTACAGTGAAATATATATAACCATGTCCAAGGGGATTGCTTTGAGGTCTGCAATGAAAAAAAAAGCAAAAGCAGGCCATAGGCATAGAAAGCTGCAAAAGGATTTTATCGAATTTTTCCAGGAAAATCTGTGGCCATCCCGTTAGTTGCTGCCTGAGCACAAGGTAGCACTGGAATGTTATCTTTTAGTGTGACCAGACACACATGTAAGGAGGTAACACAACCTTTATAAGGCAAATTAACATAGCTGGGTGAAAAAACTATTTGCATGAAGCCCTTTCCTGGAGGAATGTAGGTGTCAACACTCTCCTCTTGGGAAAGGTGCTGGTTTGAGGGGTTGACAAGGAATAAGAGACAAATCCCAAAATTGTGGCACACGTTCCTCATGTCCTACAATCACTGCAACTGCAGAACTCGGCCATGACCCTACAGACACGTATTTGAAATTTCTGCAATCACAAGGATAAGAAATATCCCATCATTTTTCCTAGAGGGGGTTTCAATACCTGAGGTCTGCTCGATGCCAGCACACAGTCGCAGCATCCAAAGCATCAGATGGCTGGCTATTCTGCTGTTTCCAAGCTGCATGTAAGTAGGTTAGTGGAGCGAGCTGGCACGTGTTCCCCCTTGCCTGATCTTCACATTTCTCCACAGTTTCTCTCAATATTGTAAAGAATTTCTTACGTGAATTTCTTATTTTATCATCACGCGGTTTTTTTTGCCTGTGAATATTTGTGCACACACTCATAGGATTAAACATGGTAAGGCCAAAGAGAAACAGTTATTTTAGGAAATTGTTCAGGGTTCTTGTTGTTGTTTGCTTTTTTTTGCTTGGATTTAAAAAAAACCTTGTTGTTGTTTGCTTTTTTTTGCTTGGATTTAAAAAAAATCATCTTTTTTCCTTCTATTTTTCTTCCTAGGGCCTAAATTAGAGGTTCTTCTGTCACATGACATACAAACCAGTCATTTACACACACAAAAAATAGCCAGAAATACCTGGGAAAGTTCGCCAAAACGTGCTTCTCTGTTACTTGTTTCATTGAATTGAATGCACTGGGTGCATTTCACAGAGCAAGCAGAGACATGCTGAGGTATGAATGGCTCCTCTTCAAATCCTGGGGGAAGCCCAAGCTCAAGCCCACGGCTTCTCCTGCCCTTCCACCTGCTTCCCACTGTACTGCATTGAGTGGCCTGGTTTCCTCACACTTGACTCTGCCACATCATCAACATTTCCAATGAAGCAGCGTCTCCAGCTCAGTGTCCACAAGCCCCCCACTCCACTAAACTGGGGCTTTGTTTTTGTAGGAAAAAAAGCTCCATTTTTTGCTTTCTACTGTGTTTAGGGGGAGAGAAGGTAGGTATTGGCCAAATGGAATATGGCACTTTTGATGCCTTGGGAAGGCTGCCCTGAAACAGAGACTGGACAGAGCTAGAGAGTAAAGTAGGGATTTATTGAAAGACCTCCAGGGTACACCTTGGGCAGGACAGGGCCTGACCAGGGCTACACCCAAGGTGGACTAAGAATGGTCACAAAATGGCTGACTGGTCATGAGGTCTTACATTTTTACAAGTTTTAGTTCATTTGCATATTGGGGGTTAATTGTCCAATTAAATCTTCAGGTTGTGAGGTCCCACCCTTCTTGTTCCTCCCTCCAGCCCACCCTTGTTTGTGCCTTTGGGCCTGAAAATTGTCCTTGGTCTTCAGCAGGAAAAGGATTTGTTTTGTCTCCCTACTCTGTGAAGAGAGCTGACTGGCACTTAGTATGAGGCTCAGAACTGCACCCCCAGGCAGTACAGAATCTGAAAAACATGAAAGCTAAAACTTAAGGCATCACTTTTCCTCTCCAAGATTGAGGAGGAAGAATTTCTGAATCGAGAACATAAAATCTTCTCACTGACTCCTCTCTGGCTCTGGTGGGGGTAGGCTGACTAACCAAAATGGGCATCCCTCTTCCTGTGAGGGTTCCTGGCAAGAGGGCTCCTGGCTGCCCTGAGAGCTGAGAGAGCAGTGCTGACACTGAGGTTGGGAAGGGTGTATCCCACCAGCAAAGAGTTCTCCCCAGAAATGGACATGGGAAGCTGCCAGGGGAAGAATGACCTGTTGATCTTTTCCACCTCTCAAGGGAAAATCAACTTGAAATAGGAATTAAAAATGGGATTTATCTTCCCACCTTCTCCCACTCTTTTCATCTGGCTTTATATATTTCAGTGTATCTACAGATAATGGTTAAAAAATACTTAGGGTGTGTTAAGCCATCTCTCCAGCTTGTTTAGGCACCTGACTTCACCATGCTGCACTGTACCAGGGTGTGAACCGAAGTCACCATCCACGGTGCCTGCAGAAAGCAAACAGCAAGTGGGATGCACCACATCAGTACCTTCTCTTCCTACCACTTTTACACGAGGGATTTTTCATTTGGCTTTTCTTCTGGCATGGCCATGGATAAAACTGATGCTGTGTCAAGCAATTGAAAAAAAAACAAACAAAAAACAAACAAACAGCTAACCAAACCCATGATTGGGCATTCCTGTTGCAGGCAAGCTCAACATCTTTCCCATTGGGAGTGGAGCTCCGTACTCCAGCCCGACTTTCTCCCAGCCTCTGTCCCCACAGCACCAGGAGAGCCCCCAAAGCCCCCCAGGAGCAGCGTGGAGGGGTCTGTTGTGCCACCATCAGAGGGCTGGAGCTGTCAGCTGAGGGGATGAAGAATTTGGGGTTGGCGGTTGGAGCACTTCGAGCTCGGGAGGGGTTTGGAGAAATGCAAACTGGTGTTACATAAAACACTGACTCATGCTGAGAAATCACGAGTTTCGAAAGTTTCAGCTGAGGAATGAACAAAACCTCAAGCTGCATGTTGCTTACAAATGAGCAGGGGCTGGGGGATGCTGGGGACCTCTGAAAATCTGGCCTTGGCTCAGGGATTTTTGAAGCTCTGCCACTGCTCCCAGAAGGAACCGAGAGCCACGTACACCTGCCAGGGGGAAAATATGGCCCTTTGTTATTTCAAGGGAAATCAGTGTGGGCATTTCAGCTTCACCCAAAGAACTTCTTAAGAGAGAATAAACAGAAGTTAATTTTTTCCCCTTTGTTTTTTTTTTTTTTTCATGCCATTGTGTGTGATATTGAAAAGTACATCATCCAGAATATTTACTTTTTGTCGGGGTATCTAAGCATGCAAATGTTTGTGGTTTCATTTTCTGGGCAAAAAACGATTGTGGAATTTGGCAGTCTGTGTTGGTCTATGGTTTCTGTGAATGCCTGGATGTGGTTCTTCCTGGGGCATTATGGGTTACTCAAATCGTGTCCCATTATACAGGTAATTTGTGCCACAAAGATGGTGTGTACATATGCAAAAGAAGTACAAGACCGAGACTTCCTGCCATGTGTTAGAAATACTGGCCAAAATCATTTGCACTGTGATATTTAAATCAGACTTTTAAAATCCCTGGTTGGAGACATATGCAAGTAGTTGATTTTTGGATCCTTGACAATTTTCTCTCTCTCTCTTCTTATTTACAGTAGGTACTTGGCATCTCTCTCTCTCTCTCTCTCTCTCTCACACACACACACACATGCACATGCATGCACATAAATTATTCAGGGGCTCAATAAAGCACTGGTTGCTTGATTGTGTTTGTCCAAATTTGAAAAAAAATGTTGCCTTCTATCAAGCCTTATTTCTCTTTTCTTTCGGTCACAGTCTCTCTCTCACATCAAACACACTGATGGAAAAAATGAAGATGTGCAGATGGGCTGCTCATTTTCAATCAGGTTGCTGTTTAGATATGGCATCAGGAAAGAAGGAGCGTTAAAAACACAGTTGTACGTGAGGCATCCCAACCATTGTGTTTGGGCTGCCTCTGCATCACTGAAGTGTTGATTATCCATTCCTAAGCAGAGCCATATGAGGCCAGAGGAAATGTAGTTAACGGAGAAAAAACTATTGGCAAATTGCATGCCTTTCAACCTTGCACAATGGGATAAAAGAAATATGGATTAGTGCTGGGGTCAAAGTTTTTATTACGTGAAGTACTAGATGTGCAAGTGCCTGAGTTTCTGATGTTAAAAAAAAATAAAAGGTGCTAAGTGTAAAAATACTCATGCATATAAATATATATGCATATACATACAAAATATTTTTATAAATATTTATTCGGGCCTTTTTGTTTCGCAGAGCTCCCTTCGACACAACCCCCGACGAATTCCCCAGCCCGCACTGCAAATTACCAACCATTAAATCACCTTATAAACTTCTGCAGTGACTAACACCGCGTCTATGCTTCTGGCTCGGCGTGGCCAGAAGTTGTTTTAGCAACAGCGGTATGTAAAGCAGAGGCACCATTTGTGAGGCTCAGAGCCCTTAAAAACCATTCCTTTCTCTCTGGGCTATCGACATTCCTGAGCTCTCACGATGCAGCTGCCGAGCCGCTGGACAGCCCACATATGGCCCTGTGCTGAACAATAGCAACTCCTTGTTGTTCTCGTTATAGGCATCACCATATGTGTTTATTAGAAGCAGCAACAAAACGATGACGGGCTTCTTCAGCTATCCCTGCTGCTCGAGGAAAAGAAAAGCAAGGGAGAGATAAAATCAGGGGGTCCTCCTCAGCTCTGGGCAGCTGGACAGTGAAGGTGGTGCAGTCCCACTCTTCAGGGAGGCGTGGGTGTTTATTTGTGGGTAACGTTGCCAAAATATTGCTGGTCCTATAAAAGGACACTGGAGCTAAATTCTGTTTCATTCCCTTTTATTAGAGAACTGCTGGGTAACTTGGAAAAACAGAATCCTGAAAGTGATCCGAAATCCTGAGGCTTCATCTGAAGTCCTGTTCCAGCAGGGCCCACCTGTAAGCAACTTCCCAAGCCATGCAGGAGAAACATCCCAGCCCCTTCAAGAGCTTTGGATGAGGACCACACTTGTCACGTACTTCCATCCCAAACAGATAGTGTGGGATCACCCTCATCATTGGGCTGCCTTGAAAGTACTTTCAAATTACAGTAATTTGTGCTGGGGAGTCGAGGTTTTCCAGATGGGGCCGTTGAGGAGGGCACCAGGAGCCCAAAAACTCCACAGAAATGGCTTAAGACCATTTTGACATCACTGTAAAGACAAGGGAGTCCTAGGGAAGGGATGCTCAAAGTTGAAAGTAGAGATTAACTGAGACAGTCAAACCAAACATCTGAATCCTCATACACTTCAGGTTCTGTATTATTTCTTCATGCTTCCACTATTTGTTACACTTTAAAGCCAGAAGAGAAGAAAAAGGATGTTTGTGAGCAGAACCAGCAGAGTTAGTAATATGATGTATCTCAATATGTGGT
>VYZR01082564.1:95644-124106 GCA_013400675.1 Oxylabes madagascariensis
TTGTGAGCAGAACCAGCAGTTAGTAATATGATGTATCTCAATATGTGGTGTAACACTATTCTGATATCCCTGATTGTTATCAGCTGTATTCAGACACATGGAAATCAATGGGATTGAGTACTTACACCCAAAGGGAGATGTGAGCCTCTGCATGCACGATCCGTATTTTTCATGTTCAAATCTTAATATTTTCTTGATAATTAGTAATTTCCTGCTTGCTGCCTTTTTGAGACCAAAATAAAAAATCTCAGCCACTGTAAAAAAAACCAAACAAATAAGCAAACAAAAAAAAAAAAAAAACAGCAACAAAACACAACCAGTTTAAAAAATGAGTTTGCAATGCTGACTTTTATTGATTTTACTGCGACCTTCTAGCTATGTTAAGAATGCCATTTCCACTCTTACTTGACTTATTTTTTACTTCCTACCCATAAAAGTAAACAATTCTAGATGATGCTTTACATCCTTGAAAAGTTCCCAAAACAGGATTTTCCACTGAGGCTGCAATTCCCTTGGGTTTCATTTTCCTTTCTTTCCTTTCCTTTCCTTTTTTTTCTTTCTGTAGCACAAATCAATTTTGTGACTATACCAAAGCTGCAATGCTAAATTCTGTTATCTTTAATTGCATTGCTAACAGACTAAATTGTGTAGTTACTTAAACCCCAGCAAATTCCCTGCCTTATTCCCCATTTGCTCATAAGTTACTTTTTACAGGTTATTGTTTTCTCTCCTCAAAAAGTCAAACTACTTTTTCTTTTGAATGAACCCATCTACTACTTCTCCACTTATCAGTTTGGAAATATTGCTGTATCAGTTTCTCAGAGTTTGATAACTTTGTCTTGAATGGCTCTTTGTTTGGCTTATTTTGTCAGAAGAAGTTGTTTTTCAGCAAGCACCTTCAATTCTGCTTCCTTTCAGTTATTGTCCCCTGAAATATCAGCATGTGCATTAAAAATAACCTGTTTATAACTCTTGAAAGGCAACATTGGATCAACAGCTTCTTGTACTTGTTTATTAGCTGTAATCCCCATTCTGCACCTACAAAAGACAGTCAGGGCTTTGCCACTGAGTGAAATAAAAGCATGATGAGACCATATGGTTCTTGTTAAACAAGCCTCATCTTCCTATTGTTGATACTTATCTCCAAAATAAAGTATTTCTGCAGAAAGCATATTCCCATAGTATATTCTCTTTCCAATGACCAGCTGGCTGCCAGTTTGTTATTTGCACTGCAGTAGACCACTTTCATCTATTTCTATTTCAGTCCAAGAACACCATTTGTACATTGTCCAACTTGGAAATGTTAATCTGACACCATTGGTCACGGGCCTTTTAACTTCAAGTGGCAAACTTCCAGCTAGCTGCCAGTTGAGTATTTACATTGAAATGTTTCTTAGCCCAGAAATAAACTATTTATTCGCCATAAGCATCAGCAACACGCCAATAATTTCCACAACACATATGTAGAAAGGTACAACCCACTCCACTTTGCTGTTGTCTCCTCAACAACCTCCTAAGTAGCTCCCTGGGGAGATGCTGCTTGTCTTGAGCCAAGATAAATGCATCTATTTCCCTCTCTGTGCATGTACATAACTTTTATTTACATTCGTGGAAGTTAGGCACGCATATTAAACAGCGAGAAGCAGGACCAAAGTCAGGATGGTTGGGCAGGACTCTCACAGCTTCTCCCAAGACCCTGGACTGCCATAAAGGCTGAAACACCTGGAAAACCCCAATGCAGAAATATCCAGTTGCTTTGGCATCATCCAAAGCTCCCTGCACGCAACCAGGAGAGCAGCGTCCAGGAAAGAGGCAATGCTGCAAGTGCTTGAATGCAGCTTTTCAAAAAGCAGAGTGGCATGAGTCCCATGGGATTTTGCTTAGGAGATTGCTATTACTTCCAGTAATACAATTTAGGCTTCCTGAAAGAATATTATACTTTGAGCTCTTTTCAATGATGCAAAAAACGGAGGCAGGAAAAAAAAGTTCTGCTTAGTTCTGTGATTTAACTTAAGGAACGTTGCGCAGCGGCAAATGTGTGTTTCATGTACTTTGTTTGACTCTGTTAAAATAAAACATTTCCTTTTTACATATTCCTGCGATGACCTGCGGATGGGAGAGGCTAAAGAAAGACTTTAATGAGTTCAAAGTGTAAACTTCATGAAGAGAAACCTCCTCCCTTAAAGACAAAAGAATAGGGACAGTAATGCCCTGTTCTGCCCTTTGTTTTTCCTATTTAGTCAGATAATATACCCACCAACTTTTGTATTAATTTTGTTGTTCCAAATTAAAAAAATAAAATATCATTTTACAGGAGAATTACCAACTGACCCTACAGAAGTGCTTTAACAAAACCTTAGAGGACTAACTGAGACGTACAACTTCAATTATTTCTTAGCACCTACCTCTGCATTTAGCTCAACATCCCCATCCACCTGCACCTCACAACCGTGAGAAAAATGAAGGTTAAAATGAAAATACTGGCCAGCATGAAGAGCAGGGTCCTGAAAATGCTTGTTATGTGAGCTAAGAGAAGGTGTCCACCTTGCATCAGGCTGGACTCCCTCCAAGGCTCCAGACTCTTCTCCGGAATCCAGAAGAGAACACGGAGAATTTTCAATGTTAGGGACATGACTTACAAAGTGATTTTACATCTTAAAGACTCAGATGCTAAAAAAAAAATTCCCTTTGCCATAGAAGTCATGTGTAAGAGGTGCATTTCTTACCCACCTACATGGCTGGACAGAAGAATGATAAGAGACACTCACTGCTGTAAGAAACTCCAACACCTTGGGTAAAACACAGCTGTAGTGTGAAACCAAGGACTTCAGTTTCCAACGCTGCAGCCAACTTGCTCCTGCAGTCACTGTGATTTTTCTGTTTTAATTCTGACCTTTGCTAAATTCCTACTACTTGGTTTTTTTGTACCCTCAGCATTCCTTTGGGTGGATGAAAAATACACAAGCATGTAACCATCTACTGTGCATCAACATTTTGATAAACATACATTTTTCTTACCTCACCTAAGGCTCCCCTTACAATCAAATGAAGGCGAACAAAATATTTTGACGTCTCGAAATACATTGTCTTTTCTGGGAGAGCAAATAAATAGACCTGACAAAAAATAATGTCATAACAATCAGCAACTACAACTTGATCCTTGCTGCTGTAACTTGAAACTTGTAAGAGAAAGTTAAAGTAACCAAAGTCTGAATTCCTGGCCACTATAAAAGCATCTACTGCTTTTCTGTTGGGTTTTTCCTCTATGGCTAATCCTATTTGGGGCAATCCCTGAGCTTGATACAATAGTAAAGTGCTTCCTGAAAATGATGGTGAAAATTTGACCATTGGAAATTAGTCTTGTTGACTCTAGTTAAGCAATAAGAAGCAGGAGCAGGCAGAACTGCAGACCAGGGGAGGGTGCTTGGACTCTGAGGGAAGAACAAAATCAAACCCCTCTTGGAATAAAACCCATCAGGGAAAAACAAGAGTCTGCAAAAAGGTCTGAGAAGAATGATGAGGAGACTCAGGAAGAACCCCAGGACACCAGAGAAAAAAGGCTGAGATGCTGAAAGAAAGACTCAGAGAACGTAAAAAGAGAGGCCTGGGGCTAATCTTTCTGCTGGTTTATTTTTTCCCCCTGTTTGTTTATTTGCTAAAATTCAGATTTTAGAGCAATTAGTAAAATATCATGCAAATATTCCCTATGTGACTGCACATGAATAACTTTAATTTTGCTAAACATTTGTCTCATCCCAAAATACATCTGCTGTTTGCATTAAGATAATCTGCTGAAATATTGGGAAGTAAATTACAGTTTTTATAAGATATTTATGAAACATCTTCTTATTTGTATACTAAATATCTTTGACTATCTCAGCCTGGTTTTTTGGCGGACGTTTGCCTTCCCCAGGAGCATCCATGCCCTGTTTCAATTACAGACTGGGCTAAGTACCATCTTATGGAAAAGCTCCAATTGGCTGGGAACGGCTCAGTGTACACTCATAACAGGCTGAGGGAGTAGAAGTTTATCTGCCAGCAACCTATGACAGAAAATAAAAAAAAAATCCAACCCAAAAACAAAATACAAGGTTGCACACGTGCACAAATTACATGGTTTTGTAGAAATTCTGACATGACACCACAGGAGTATGTTTCCCTCCACTCGGGTGCTTCTATATATGCCCTTATAGAGGAACAACAATTAGGCTTGGAGGCTGCTCCCAGTCCCTGCTTGGTGAGCACACAGCACATAGGGAAGTAAATTAAAACCATTTTTGACAGTTTCATTCTCTCAGGGTTGTCCCAGTCTCTTTTCACGCAGAGAAGTCCTGAGGGGTTGGTTAGTATTGCTGCAGCCTGGCTGAGTTTGTGTGCAGCTCTGCTCCCAAGTTTTCAAAGGAGATGTGAAACATCAGGTCATTTCTTATCTCCCAGCACTGACTTTTGGGGTACGAACAGTCATCATAACCCTAAGGGATGCCCCCAAGAGGACACAGGGTAGTTGAAGGAAGTGGAGAATCACAAACAACCAGATCTATGTGCTGCAGGAATTGGAGAATGTTCCTGCTGTACAGTCAGAGACATACCTGCAGTAGCTTCAAGGCTGGGTAGACAGAGCTGCTGGAACTCAGGGTGCGTAATGAAACCCTCCTGAGGCGCAGATAAATCCTAGATCCCTCCCATGGCTTGTTCTGTACAGAATCTGCATTGCTGGCAGCCCCCAAAACACTCCATGAAAATTAGCTCAGGTAGCTGCATGAGCTGTAGCCATGTGAGCATGGACACATCTGTAAAACTAAAAGTTATGACCTACATATCCCTTAAAACCCAGCCTAGACATCTCAGGAGCTGCCACAGCCCCATAGCCAATGTGTGGCTGTTCTGTGTGCTGTCTAGGAAGCCACTAAGGGGTTCTTGACCCTCCAAACTTCTCTGACTACCTGAGACTTTGTGCCCATTCATGGATAGTGACTTACTGTGGATTCCTTTTCCAGACACACGGTGTTTCTGGCTTGGAGGGTTTGGAGGGTTCAGTTCAGAGGTGCTGGCAGTGGAATTTGGATGTGCAAATCGGATTAGCATCGTGACTCTTTCATTCCATTCAAAGCTGCTCCATCCCTACTCGACAGGTTTAAAATTGAATGTCCATTTTAAAAGCAAATTAACTGAAAGAAGAAGAAGAGGAAGCCAGAGGCACAGGGGTTTGCATTTAGGTGATCTAAATTCTGGATGAAGAAGTCTGGGAAAGAGAAAAGGAGATTGAAACGCTTCAACACCACTTGTCATCTTAACTCACAAATCCCACTTTGGTTTGCTGTTAACATTACCTACGTGGAGAATAGCTCTAAAAATAATAAAAGAATGGTATGACCTGATACATCCTTCTCTTGCTCGGGTGTAACACTGCTTGTTTGGTCACACCTCTGACTGGCCCAAGGCACCCCATATTGATGTAAGAGGGCAGGGAAGCAAGCAGGAGGGGGTGCACCAGCACGGACCAGCCCTCTGATCCTCACAACAAAATACCCCCAGCCTGTGGCTGCGTGGGCAGGTTCAGGCTGCCTTACCAAGTCCTGTTGGTACCCACACACCGAGCTCTGCCTGCTGTCCCAGCTCCATGGAGCCAAGCGCTCTGGCAGGGACCACGCTGGCAATTGTGCAACCCTGCTCAGCCTCAGATTTCCTCTGGCACCAGCGGCACAATAGTGGGCCTGTTGGTAAGCGGGAATTGTTTCTCTGCCACAATAGGGCTCTGGATGAAATCATTCCCCGATACCAGGCGGCCTCGACGTGCCTCCTCTGCTCCCCACCCTGGTTTAGTTGGTAGCGCCTTCCTGCTCCCTGTGGGCCACAAGTCCCTCATAAAATGACAACACAATAAAACAAAATAATAATGGGATCCATAAAAGGCTTGATGTCTTCATTGCTTCTGAGAGAAAGCGCCAAGGGAGCTTCACCTGAACAGAGGCAGCAGCTTCCCAGCACTGGCAAAGATTTTTCAAGAGGAGGAAAGAACATTTTTCAAGCCCTGGGTGCCAGCATGCGTCTCACACATCCTCAGCTGTACACCTACATAGGAAAAAAGCAGGTAGTTACAGGAAATGAATTCCTGGGGTCCTGGCAGATACATATGGAGTTAAGCTCACCTTAACATCTAGGGCTGCCTGAGAAGGGAGATGGCTGCTGGCAGCCCCACGGCAGAGGCTTTGGCAAGGCTGGCCTGCTCCCAGCATCTCCCTTCCTGGTGGCATCAGGGACCTTCAGGCTCTAGCAGAACACTTTGTGGTCGGAGTAATTGCATTGTGTTGTCTTAAAACTGCCGAGGCGTGGCCCTAAATAANCAATTTTTTTCCCTCCTAAAAAGCCCCTCCTTCTCTCTTTTTTTTTTTTTTTTCCCTTTTTTTGAGCCTGTAAGATATGGAAGTGATCTCTGCTTTTCATTTTTTGGGGGGAGGGATTGTATGGAGCAACTGTCTAAGCTGGGCTTTGGCAAAACCTACTGCCTGGCTATGACTGTGACTTGCTTGCATCAGCCACGTTTTGTGGTTTGGGTTTATCCCTGTGAAAATCAGGCTCACCATTAGCTTTCAGCATTAGCCAGGTGACACAGTGAAGGCAGGGATGCTTGTTTGACTTTCAGAAACGCTATCAATTTTCGCATTGTTAATTTTCCACCCCGTATCATGTTTCTTTTCCTGAAGAGAATTTGCAGAAGCAGAGTACCAGCCGCTCCAAGCAGCGTGCCAACCACTGCCACCAGAAATCAGGACAAATATTGCTCTACCCCTTTTGGCAGGAGAAGGCAGTCCCTTTCTGCTTTACTTGGAGGACAGTCATCAAGACTAAGTATCCCTGGGAAGAAACTTAACACTGCACTCAGAAAATGCACTTCAGATTCTTTTGGCCAGAGACTGATGTTTCCTGGTACAATTCTAGGATGCTTAAATGATGCGACAATAAGCGGAGTGGAAGCATTTAGGAGGTAGGACCGCTAGGAAGCGATGGTTTGTTTTTAAAACTTCCAAATGTCCCTACAGCTGATGTTCACGTGTTGGAACCTCATTCCCTGTTGGAGAGCTGGACTGTGAGTGGTGCTGGGGGTGTCAGGTGCTGGCTGCTCCACCCCACCAAGGCAGCCCAGACACTTTTCAAAGCCAAACGCCATCTCTCTAAGGGCATTTCCAGGTACCATTTGTAGAACTCCTCTTGGGGAGGCTGGTCACAACATGACTGGCACAGTCTCTTCAAATTGACCCATAGCTGAGGAGAATAACTTGGTTACCCTGATTCGCTTTGTAGCAATTATCCTGTGAACACCATGTAATCTGGTTCATCCTGTATTATGTGAAAAGGTGAAATATCCATGAAATGTTTCACCTATACATTTGTATACATGCAAAGGCTCAAGATGTATTAAAATATGTATATTTATTATACTTTGTTAATTACCTACATTTATTTTTTTCCTTTTTATGTTTTGTTTTTCTTATGAAAACACATAGAAGCCTAAGCATACATACATAAGTATCCATGCACACAAAGGTATAGCATGCATATTCAATAATATGCATTGTGTCTATAAATAAATATATGTACATATATGCATATATGCATATACAGATTTACACAGACATATATAAATGTACTTGCATGTCTCTACCTATCCATATGTATGGGCACATGCTGGGTGTATGAAATGACTGACTACTCGAGCGCTGTTCCAAGGCACACGGAGTCCCATGGTACAGACTGTGAGCCTTCACGACAGCTCCCAGGCTAGACATGCAAGCAGGTCCACTGCGACATAACAGCACTCGCCCTCTTACACATTATGAGCTGCTTGCATTAAAATTAAACAAATTTTTAGGGGCTTTTATTTTTTTGCAGCCACTACTCACAAGCCTTACTCCTCTCCTGCTCTCAGTAAAGCCATCGTCCTCTTTGCCTGGCTACCAACTTCTCCTGGGGCAGGGGCAGCACAACCAAACCAGATTTGGTACAAAGCACTGATTGCTGGCTTCATTGCCATTGATCTGGCATACCCAGAGGACCTGAAATATTTAAAAATTATCTCTAAAATGACTTCTTATGTCTTATTCCATACCAGGCACATTGCAAACAGCACACAGGTTGCTCAGCAGCTCACTGTGATGCCTTAAGTTTTAGCTTTTACGTATTTCAGACTCTGTGCTGCCTAGGGGTGCAGTTCTGAGCCTCACATGCAGTGCTGGTGAGCTCTCTTCACAGAGTAGGGAGACAAAATAAATCCTTTTCCTGCTGGAGACCCAAGGACAACTTTCAGGCCCAAAAGCACAAACAAGGGTGGGCTGAAGGGAGGAACAAGAAGGATGGGACCTCACAACCTGAAGCTGGAATTGGACAATTAACCCCCAATATGCAAATGGACCAAAACTTGTAAAAATGTAAGACTTTGTAACAGGTCAGCAATTTTACTCATTCTTAGTCCACCTTGGGTGTAGCCCTGGTCAGGCTCTTGTCCTGCCCAAGGTGGATCCTGGAGGCCTTTCAATAAATCCCTACTTCATTCTCTACCTCTGTGCAGTCTCTGTTTCAGGTCAGCCTTCCCAAGGCTGAACTACATATATTTTTTGTCGGTTTTGAGTGTATAAACCAGCCTGTCTGCTAGTTGATGATGGCCTTGCCCTGCAATGTTTTGGCACCTCACCGGTGTGGCTGTGCCGAAGGGCCGTGCTCCGGCTGCTGGAAAAAGTGCCGGAGGCTGCTGGGGACAGGGTCCTGGCGCGCAGCACTGCAAGGCACTACAGTGCCATTTTGAATTAAAATATTTATTCCTGACATCTTGCAAAAGGGAAATTAAAAAAAAAAAAAAAAAAAAGCTAGCCGTAATTCAATGTCTTTACAAAGTCACTGGGAATCTTCCAAAAGGCTTCAGTGAGAGCAGGATTAGCTCCCCTCATATATACAAAAAATTTGTTGTTTTTTGCATATCAAAGTGTTGATGCCTCTGTTCTCTTCAGCTATTGCTTTTAAGTGTGCTATGAGCAGAGCACAATCTGTCCAAAAAAAACCAAAACGAACCAACAAGAAGTCATTGACAAGGAAGAGTAACTTAAATGATGAGACAAACTTGGCCGCGTTCCTGCAGTGAGAGCAGCACCAATAAAGACGTGGGCTGGTCTCTAGATGCCATCGATAATATGATTTGGATGCTTGTTTGAAAACTCGCCACGTCTTTGTTTTTGTTTATTCTGATAAACCCCTCCTCATCCTCTCCTCTCCCCCCTCGCCCTCCCTCCCACACATGCAAGGATGCCACATTGCAGCCAGGCTGCAAAGGGCTGGGACACCTCTAGATTTCTCCCAGCTGCAGCAGCAGACACTAAAGAATCCACAAAAGCAAGAATAATTAACGTGGCAAAAGGAAATCTTCCCAAGCTGTCGTGGTTGTTGAGCTGAGCGGCTTCACACAACTCCACTTCTCAAATTCCAGCTTCAATGCCCTTCTGTTCTCCATAAAGTCAGTCTGTAGATCAGATATGACTTTACCTAATATGTAATTCCTGTGGATTTTTCTACATCCCTCCTCTCTTCTGGGGAGTTGTTCACTGATCCTGATGTTCATTGATACATAAAGTCAGGAAACCTGGTTAATAATTAGGCTGATGAGACAACCTATTAAAAGGACCTGAAGGCAGGTCACCCACTGCCCCATGAGCTTCTCATGACCAGAAGGAGCAGTGACAAAAAAGTGACAAAAATCATTGACCACCACACCCGAATGCTCTTTTCTCAGCAATTTGAACCCATGTAGTCACAGCTACATGCAAGGAACCTGTATGCTGTTCCAGAAAAAGCACATTTATTAAATGAGGGTTTACAATAGGATTGAACCAAAGAGTCAGTGCTGGAGAGGGGTGAGGCTGCAGAGGTTTCACATCCAGGCTGTGTGGTGGTATCCAACAGAGTGGTGAAATCGGAGCAGAAGATGTGCTCATATACACCTGAACATGCGTGCTCACATAAAATCCCACTGTGGATCTATGAAAGCCCTGAGGATGAGCACAGGCTGGTCTTCATTAGCATTTGGTCAGGAAAAAAATCCGCTTCCTTGTCTTATTTCTGGACACTGAAAAACATCAGCACTTTTTTGCAACTTCTTGAAATATTTTCAGCATGTGCCTGGCCCAGCTTTTCTATGCACCCAGGGAATTATGGAAATACAGAAGACTGATGGAGCTGCTGAAGAGAGCAGTGGCATGCCCAGACCAGCAAACAGAAGAGCATTTCCAGTGCATGCTGAAAATTCAGATTCTGTCCAAGTCTTTGGAGAGCAGATGTCAATTATGAATCACATGATTACTCTGCCATATTTTTCTGGGTTATGCTCATTGACTTAGATAAGGTATCATTTTTCACCTACAAAATATGCTGCATATACAATAAATAATATGCACAGTACCATAATAAATATTCAGTATATATGGTGTGTGCATTATAGTGGTCCTGGTAGAGTTATAGCAGAACAGTCAAGGCTGAATTGGCATTTTCATTATAAAGGCTGATAATTCAAGATCAGTAGCAAAAGACAATGAAATACCATCTGCTCGCACACAAACAGCTTTTACAGAGGGGTTTTAAGGTCTTGACGCAAGCAGTTCTGCAGAGAGGACAAAAATGAGAGAGCTCCTGAGACACTGTCTCTCACTGTCAAAACCTTTCATCTGATTTTGTTCCCACTTAGATGGCAGCTGATGCTTTTCCTAAATCTCCAGCTTCTGGAGCCAGAAGATATTGTGAGCACTAGTGTTCTCATAGGAGATATACAGAAGTGTTTCCCAGACTTACTGCCACAATAAAAAAAGCTTGTAAATGCAAACTCTGCAGCTCACCAACCAATATATAGATGGGGTTAAATAGTCCTCTCTGCCACGCCTGGACTTCTCGACACCGAGGAGCAGAAACACACCCTCAGCACTTGCTGAGGACCAGGATGGTCTGGGCTGGGGCTGATGATGACCTCTCCCAGTGGTACCAAGCTCAATAACTGAACCATTGTGACCATTTTACAGCGTCCCATATTTCCACAGACCTGGCCTCTCTGAACTGAGGATTACTATCTCTCTTTAATGCCATTTCCGTGGTAGCTTGTATGTGACAGCATGGCAAGAACTCAATTAAACACTGCTGAGCCAGCCATATCACTGGCTTGTAAGAAGCCATTTTGGTAGCCTCGAGGCAATTGTTTTATGCCCTTTCAGCTTCTTTGTGATGGCTGCAGCCCTTCAGGTGGAGGCTGCACAGGAATGGCTTCGTCTCAGCAGAAGTTTTTGGAGCGTTGCCTGGAGGTGTTCAAAATGGGGCTGGATGGACCCAGGTGAGCAGATTTTCTGGTGGGGAGAGACAGGAGGTGTTTTCCACCAGAGGGTGTTAAAGAAGAAGTGGGAGGCCTGTTGGTGTGTGACAACCTCTTCTTTTAGCATATCTGCTTGCAGAGGGCACGTCTGTTTACACCTTGAACTAATCACAGTGACAACCAGCAGTGAAAACCTGGATGCGGGAAAATCCACGGGAATTGTGCCCAGACTTTTCCCTTGAGCTGTTAGACTGATGGCTCAAATGTGTTTCTTCCAGTACATGGTACCTTTCCCTCCAACGACCAAATTTATGCAGACTTTTTTAGCTCAAACCCAGGAGGCGCCTGAGCATCTCCCACCCAATTCCCAGGGCAATAAAAGCAGGTTGATGCTGCAGGGTGCAAACACAGGTAAGTGGGAGGACCCACCTGCGACCGTGGAGCAGCTCCCTGCCCATCCTGACATGCCTAACAGGTGAGTTTGCCCATTTTGTAATTCCCTGCTCGCCTGGCTGGCTCTGTATTGATGATAAGTATTATTCACACATCATCACAGCCTCAGTTCGGCAGCCCTTGAGCCTGTTTCCAAAAGAAGCTGTCACAGACAATAAACACCAAAGTAACCCCACTTCCAATTTAATTGTTTTCTCAAAATATCACTAGCAATTAGACTATATTAGCAACAGATTGTTTGCAGTAGCTCATTCTTTAAGTCAAAACTGGTTTCTTTCTCTTTTACAATCACACAAAACATCTGAAACTAGAAAGTACCTAGGGTGGTGGTTTGGATTTTTTTTCTTTGAGTCAGAATAAAGTAAACAACTGACATTACTTCTACAAAAAGCCAAAATATGTGGAAAAGGCAGGAAAAAAAATATGGGATGCCTGGGATTTTTTTTAATGTTTACAAATTTATTGTGAAAGTTTTAAGAAAATACAGTGACAGCACTGCCTGCAGTACAGTAGGAAATGACAGTCAATAAATAAAACTAAAGGACTGTGCAATAAATAAATACAAGACTAATATAATATGTTTGTAGCAGGCTGATCAGTTTTAAATCCTTTGCCTAAGGCTGACTTTTACAATAAACAAACCACGCCTGTATGCTTTTCTCTATTGGTGCTGGATGAGCCCAGTTATTTATGGTTGGGCTCACCTTATCCCCATGAGATTTTTGCCCATCTCCGTCTTTTTCCCCTTTAAAAAAAAAGCAAAGCAAGAGAGTAATTCCACCCAGAGGTAAGGTGCACCTACTCTCTTACTGAGAGAGCCTAAATGCAGCATTTAGGCTTCACAGAGATGTCCTGGGTGCAGGGAGCCATAGCCTGTGTACCCCCACACTGGGGGCAGCCAGAGCCTTCATTATTCCCTATATATGCCCTTTGCTGTGCTGCATGTGTCATTCTGTGTCCCACGGTGTCTCTGGGGATTTTTTTTTTTCCGAGGCCAGCTTAGCCAAGTGACCGCAATCTTTTTATTACCTTTGGTGAAAAACATCAGCCCTTTCTTTTTCAGCGGCGCTGCACGGTCGAGGGGGCTTTGAGGGCTCCAGACAAACGTCTGCAAAACCATCTCTGGCTCAGTGGCTGTGATCACGGGCTAGGTAATTTGTTTGATTAGAGCATCCGTCTAAGACAAAGAAAGTGTAGTGGAGTGAGTCGGGCTCTGGTCTCATTTACAGGTCTGGAGATGCATGGAGAAGCTATTACAAGTGACCTGTGACCCGGCCCACCCTCAGGTGAAACGGCTTTGCCCAGTCACCTCCTGTTAGCCTCAGCCAAATGATAGGCTTCGGGGAGCCCGGGACGCGCCCATGCTTCATCAGACAGACAATATCAGACCCACCGGCCCAGCCCCGAGCCATGCAGATGCAAAAGCAGATGAATTTTTTAAAAAATAATGGGCTTTCAAACTTACCGTGGCGATAGTGTTACTTACAACAAATCTGTCTGCAGTTTTGGGGCAGCAGAGATAAAAGCCCTTAGGAAAAATGTCAGTGGCTTGAGTTTATTTATATGTAAGGTAACCATGAAAAATGCCGGCATACCACTAATTGTAGGGCATATTTATTCTGCACAAGTTGTTTTCCACATTAGCACAGTTGTTAAAATGCAGTTTTGCCTCAGGAATATTATAACTTTATCTTGTGTAATTATAAATGTGGATGTTGCTGGGGTACTATATACATTGAAGAAGAAACGTAAGAAATGGGCACTGCAAGGAAGAAAGCAAACATAATTAAAAATGCAATGTAGTAATTATATGTAGCATACTTGGGAAGTGGGGACCCACGGACAAGCTGGGAAAGCAGCTAACATTGTGTTAGGTCCTGGCTTTGGATTTGTATGCCTTCTCCCTTCAAATCTCTCCCATGGTTTTCCACTCAAACCAACTAACTAGGACCGGTTGGCAAGGCAAACGTTTATGTGCAGCAGCACATTAATCTGCCCTGTGCAGTCATATCAGTGTAAAAGCAATTTTACTATGAGCAACTAAACACAGAAAGCTGGAATGCAGTGGCACAATGGAGTTATCATACAGCAAATGTTTAATGAATGACGATGTCGGAGCGTCTTTTGATAGGGCAGGGGGATACTGCCTTGAGAAACGCCTGGCAAATAAAATTGGGAGTTTTCCTTGCAGTGTGAAGAGGCAAAATTTGGACCTGATTTGCTCATGTGGAGCAAATTCCCAGTTTGCCTGGGAATCAAAGTCTTCTCAAGAAAGTTAACACTGAGAGTGGGACTGTGGTGGTGACAGCAGCCTCTGCAGCAGGGGGTGCACGGGCTCATCCCATTGCTCCCACCTCTTCCTTCACATTACATGCACCGGGTGTGATGCATGCACAGCACAGAAACATGGATAAACTCCTGCACAAATTTACATACTGGGACCAGGAATCAGTTTCTTTCCTCAGGGAGGAACCATTTAATGGCGCAGGAAAGCGCTTGGTAGCATTTCAAGGTTTTTGGGCTTCGTTTGTTTTATTGACTCCTTGTATTTACACCATAAAAGCAGATCACGCCATCCTGACTTTAAAAGATAGAAAACACCAAATTTCCACTAAAATATTGGCAGGGGCCAAGCAGAAACATACTTGTCATACCACTACTATTCACCTGAGTTTATCAGCAAAGGCTCTGTTCATGGGCATTATTAGAAGCCAGTCAGGTATAAAAAATACCTGGGAAGTTCAGTGTGGTTGGGAGGTTTGTCAACCAAAATCCTGGAACATTTACATCTCTCATCTACTACAGCCTTCTTTTTTTTCCCCTAATTATTCCCCTCCAAGGATTCTTACTGCCCTCTAAAGGCTCCTGATACTTCAATTTCCTTTCTCTTTCCACTGCATTTCCCCCAATGCCCATCCTTTCTTTCCCTCTCCTCAAGGTTTTGACAATATCCTGTTTTGCTGAACGGTGCAAATGAAACACTCCAACTCTCCTACTTTTTCACTCAGGGATATCTGTGGCCAAAAAAGGAATCTGGACAGTGACGTACCCCGAGAGTGAAAAACAAGGAGAGGGTCCATTGAAAGACTTGGACTTCATGGTGCCCAATTTGCCTAAATTGTTTTTTACCTGAAGCTAGGCATGCTAATGCGCTCCTTCTCATTTCCTCCAAACACACTTATCATTCTTTAGACCTCCCCAGACCTAACAACACGGAGAGTCTATCACAGATGAAAATCTCCAACAGGCACAACTCTGCCAGAGCTTCACATCGCAGACCATCCCAAAGTGCATAACCCTGAAAAGTCATCACCTCAAAGGGCTGGAGGGGATTTCCAGAGGTAAATAGTGCCATCCCTGGCCTGTAGCACCTGTGTCATTCCTGACAGAATGCTTATCTTTGGGGTTTCAAGGCCTTCAGTGCTGGAAATGCTGCCACCTCCCCAGGCAGTGTCTCGCAGTGCATCGCTGTCCTTATCACAAGAGTGTTTTAACCTGAATCTTTCTTACTGCAATTTAAGCTCATTACTTCTTGTCCTATCTTCAAGAGGCTTGGAGATCTGATTATTCCCTTCCTCTTTGCAGCAGTCCTTTACATTTTTGAGGATTGTTTTGTAGACACAGACACTTCTCTGCACCAAAAGCGCCATCTGAGGAGAGGTTTATCTCTCCATTGCTGAAGCCAGCATACTTTGGTTATAATGTCCACTGGCAGCACTTCTATTGTAAATTCACTTTACAAAATGAACTGAAAACTGAAATGAAACCTCATTGAAAACTCACATTATGGGAATTTATACTCTCTCTTTGCTGAGCCTTAAAATACAAACAAGACTATTTTTGACTTATGTGTAATTGAAATAAAAATAAGCAGACATACGTTTGCCAAACACCAGTGCTGAATAGGACCCCAGGAATTATCATCTGGACTTAAAAATAATAAAATTTCAATGATACATATGAAGCTCTTTGTAATTGCCATCTGGGCTAGGTTCTCTCAGAGCTTGACCTGGGCTTCTATTCACTTCAGTCAACTACTCATGTACCAGAAAATGAGATGTCTTGTCATTTGCTGTGGGCTAATGGGTATGGAAAAGCCAACATATCTATTTAAGGTGGCACAAATGACTCCCTGGAAATGCCCTTTTTTTTTCTCCAAAGAGAGTGCCTAAGCATTAAAAGCTTTCAGAACAAAGACCACAGTGGAGCAGGTACATTTTCACAGACTTTCACCCCAGTGAAGCAGTGTCCTCCCTCTAGGTACACTTGCTTGATTCAGACAAAAGCTGGGATCCTCACATCATCTCACATCTCCAAGGTCTTTGATAAAGATGGCAAACATTAAAACACCCATGCCAAATTCACCAGGAGGTCAACAGCTTCTACAGAATATGGCATTTCTCATTGCTTGAAAGTAATTCAGACTACAAAAAGCCACGTTCACTTCAGTGGTGCTCTCCCATTGAATGTCATTGACTCAGGCATATGTTCCCATTGAGGAGCAGCCTGATGGGTATTTTTTAGCTTCTACAGGCACCTTCTTCTTACAGCACAGTTTTAGGAGCTACAACCTTTATAACATGAAGCTGCCTACATTTCAGACAAGAAATGGCCGCACGTCTGCTTTATTGGTGCCCAAATTCTGGTTAACTTTCTTCATCAAGGGCTGAGTTAGCATATGCTGCCTGCTCTTGAGTGTGATGGACAAGTTCAGCTCACATTTAAAGGTGTCTCTTTCAGAGGGCCTCAAAAGCCAGGTAATTTTGAGGCCACAGGTTTGACCTAAGGTTTTTGCCTTGGGAAAAAAAAGTAAAAAGCTGCATGGAGAAAAAGGAGATAAAATTCCCACATATCATCACTGGTGGGAGTGAGGAAGTAATGAATTAATTAGCTTGGTAATTAGGACTTTGAGAATGGATAAGTATTGAAAACAGTCCACATCATACAGAAAATCCTACCCCAGTTTTTCTGTTTTGGAAAACTGCAACCTCCTTCCTTGAGGTTGTAGTCAGGTGGCTGTATTCACTAATCACCAGTGAACATATCTGCATGAACTTGCCTGCTTGTTTTTTGAGAAAATTGATATAATCTTTCCTGATGTGTACAGGCCCCTTATGGAGCCCCATAAGTCCAACCCTAAGTGCCAAAATGCCCAATTTTGACCAAAATGGCTTTCATCAATTCGAAAAGGAGGTTGCCCCTGTCCTCTCAATGAAGTTAAAATGTCAGCAAGAGACTCTTACAGCAAAGTGGCAGAGCTCTGGAGCTTGCTATTAGTGAAAGGTTCTTAAAATATGTCTAGTCATTTCCAACTAAAACCATGTTTGAACTTAGCAATCTGCTCTTGGGCTTTCCACAATGGTAAAATTAGTCAGAAAAATTTTCTTATCAACAGATTTCCTTGCTGCAAAAGCAAGCCAGAAAGTCATATTTCATACATATGTAAAATATCAGTATATTTATTTTTGGTCATATTTCCTTATACTGTGCTATCATGACGCAAAATGAAAAAGTGAACACGGTTCGAAAGATACCGCTTGGATTACAGACCTCCCTGGTTTTTTAGGAAAAATCCACTGGGGAAGATACTGGAACAAGAGGATAAAAGGGTAACAACAGTTGTGCTAAACTGTGGGTGTAGCCAGGCCATAATAGCTCCTTGGCCATGGGGTTATTGGGGCAGGGCTGATAGTTTGCTGCATCTTGTAGGAATAAAACAAGCAGCTTTGATTTTCTTGCCCAATGCATGCACCGCACCCTTTGAAACCCAATCCAACCAAATGAAAAGGTTTGGATATATTGCCATTTAATAATTGCCTCCTGCTCAGTGAGGAGTGAAGGTTTTTCTTCCCTTTCTTCCCTTTCCTCCACAACAAATTCTCACTAGGATTTTTTTTTTCCACTACAGACAGCAAACATAATTATACAACAGATCAGAACAGCTTACATAATGCCCTTTATAGAAACCTGCCTTACCTCAGAGGCATATTAGCATTTCTTATGGGTTTAAGGGGTGAGGGATTAATTACAGATTTTCAAAATATGCCTAATTACATATTTACTGGTGGAATAAATAATTCACATTTCATAACTCGCCATGAAATGACTACTTTCTTTTGAAGATTAAAAATTTGAGGCTTGAGGAATGTTAAAGTTCAAACTCTGAATAAAGACTCCTAATCCTTTATAGATCTGCATTTTACTCACATGAAAAACACAGCAGAAAGTCACTCTTTCACCTGAATGACTTGTAGACTCCTTGAAATTTCTCTCTTGGCAATCTATCAAACAAAATGAGCAAAACATTAAAAATGTGATTTGTTCATTTACTTTGGCATTTGGATAGATCATGTAGGATTTCAGGAAGCAGAAAAATGACTTGAAAGCATGAGTTCCCCCTGAGTCTTGGCTTTTGCATTGGGACCAGCAGCATCTCTCTGTGCAGGATGGTGTGGGCATGGGATTGCAGCCTCCTCCCAAGGCCAGTGTGGGGGCTGCTGCTCTGCTGTGCCTGCCAGTGGCAACTGAGGACTCCACACATCCTTGCAAACCAGTGTGCCTTTAAATGCTTCATGGCATTGGATCATTTGGAAGCGTAAATCAACTTGCCCCTTTCCTGACCTGCTCTAACGTACAGCCAGTGGTTTCCTTCCTTACATTTTATTTCAGCCAGAGTTAGTGAGAAGAATATCCCTATAGCATTTATGGAATATACAAATTACGACAGAAGGATAAATATCTGCCTTCATGGACGAAACAATTGTTTTTTAACATTTTATTTATTAAAAATACCAAAATAAACTGCCTTCAACAACAACATGTACCACAGGAAGGAAAGGGAAGAGGAAAGGAAAGGAAAGGAAAGGAAAGGAAAGGAAAGGAAAGGAAAGAAAAGAAAAGAAAAGAAAAGAAAAGAAAAGAAAAGAAAAGAAAAGAAAAGAAAAGAAAAGAAAAGAAAAGAAAAGAAAAGAAAAGAAAAGAAAAGAAAAGAAAAGAAAAGAAAAGAAAAGAAAAGGCAGAACCCACTATTAAGCATGACTGGTCTTGATTTAGGGTTTAATAGACTTAGAAAGGAGGAAAATGGTCCATATATATGTATATGTATATCCACACCAGTCCTGGTATGTTATGGAAAGTGCAAAGGTCAGAAGAAGCACTTAGATCAAAAAAGCAGTAGGATATGGAGAACGAGCAACCTGGATAAGTTATCCCCTGGTCATCCCACCACAAGGTAGCTACTTAAGAGACATGTAGAGTTCTCCTGGCCAGCTCATTCTTTCCTTTGCTTAGTTCCCCAGATTAGTGAAGGTACTTACAATAAAGCCAAAATACCTTTAAAAAGGAAAGTTACACAGGGCATAGTCATAGTATATAGCAATGGAGCCTACCTATCCAAGTGTCAACATTCCAGGAAACAAGGAAACAAACACTGGCTTATAGCATGGACATACTTGTGATTAATTTGTAAGTCCATGTATTTTGGACAGGTATATGAAAACAGCAACCTGCTATTCAGCATTTTAACTCTTCAAAAGAAGAGCTGGGTATAAAGAAGCACCAAAACAACCCAGTGCTTGGTGAGGTTCCAGTCCCAGTTCAGTGTTTTCTTTTTGTGCCACCGTGCATAAGGTAAGCTTAACCTTCCATTGCCACACTTCCCTTACAATTCTTTCCACCCTAAAAGCTAAAGTGATAGTGTACAGACAAGTTATTGATTTCATTGAAGCAGGTGGAAAAGTGGAAACCCACTCTCATAACCAATCTGGGAATAGGAACGCTATTTTCATTTTGGAGCCAAGGGTTTACATGTTCATACACTTTACATATTTTTCAGTGCTCTAAAATCTAAAGGCCTATGGAAAAAAAGTTGGATTTTTTTCTTAGAATAGTGCCTTACTCTTAGTCCTGCTTTCAATAATAATTTCCATGACCATGTATATTTTAAAGCAGGAGTAAATATTCTGGAAAAGCACTGATAAGATTGGTTAAACCTACAGAGGTGACTTCACTGTAAAATTATTTCTCTCAAAATTCTCACCTTTCCCAGAAAAAAGCTCACACATTTGATCAACAAGGAGCTGTTTCTTTTATTGATAAATGCATATCAGCAACACTTAAGTGTAAACACTTAATTTAAGGTCTAAATTATTCAAGGTAAAACACTCAACATCATCAAACTGGAGAAGGCAGTCAGTGGTATGTGGTGGAAGATGAGGGGCAGAAGAGCATCCTCAGCCATAACTACAAGCGGTGAACACCATAGAACAGATTTATGAATGCAATGCAAGCCATTTAAAAAGTGTTCTTCCTCTCTCACCCACAAAATATTAATTACCTGTGCCAGCTTTTGCTAATTCGTTTTCCTTTCACCTCAATAAAGGAACACGCTGTTCAAAACAAGTAGTGTGAAGATACAGCATGAAGTAGCCATGGATACTCCAAAACTGCTTTTTTTTTTGGAAGGGGGCACGGGGACTGGAGCGGGGAGAAAAAGAATAACACCTATAAGTTATGCTTCCAACTCAGTTTCATTCACTGAATCCTGTAAATAAATACCCAGCCAGTTTGGTCCCCATCCCACAGCCTCAGCTCTGATGAATCATCCATAAACAATGCAGACGAGCCATCGCTCACCGCCACGCTACGCCTCACGGCCACGCGCTTTGTATCCTACCTGGGTAAATGTTAAAATGAATATAATCGCCCGTATTTTAAAGGTAAAGTTATCTGCAAAGCCCAGTGATTCACGAGCTCCCCGAATGTACATAAAGTGCTTTAGTGAAAGCATTTCCTAAGGTCCTGATCCAACCGTGTTTCCCAAGCCCTCAGCAGCTGCCTAGGCTGGAACAGAAAGGTCATTCAGCCACTGAAGGCCAATCCATCACTCCTATTAAAAAAGAAAATACCTAAACTGCTCCACAGGTTCAATTTGTGGATCTGATGGGGAGATACTGAAAGAACAGCCAAGGTCCACTTCCCCAGGGGGGTGAGGGCCAACACAAAGCCTGTACGCTTCCTGGGGCTCATTTTGAGGATTTGAGTGGGACGCCAGAGGATCCCAGGAAAATTCCTGCCTTGAAGTTCATCTCTTGTCATCCTCTTGTTTTTAACATGCTTATGCTGCAATGCAAAGGTCTGTTGTGCTCCTCCTACGCTGTGACTTTTCTCTCTGCTTGCCTCCTTTCAGTGTCAGGAGGTTTGCATACGCAAAATACAGAGTTTAGGTCAGTCCCACGATAAGAAAAGCCAATACTCATCCCAAAAGACTACAGTTTTAGGATGGAGGATCTCCCTTTCTCCAGGCTATATGCAGCCGCTCCACCACTCTAACCACATTGACACGCATGTCTCAGGAGAGTCCCATGGTCATTCTGGGGATGGGTGCTGCTGTCACCTCTGTGGAGATTTCCAGGCCACAGCAGAAATCAACTTGCCCCTTTCCTGACCTGCTCTAATGTACAGCCAGTGGTTTCCTTCCTTACATTTTATTTTAGCCAGAGTTAGCGAGAAGAATATCCCCATAGCCTTTAGGATATATACAAATATATACAGAAGGGTAAATATCTGCCTTCAGGAAGGAAATAACTGGTTTTGAACCAATTTTATTTATTAAAAAATCAGAATAAACTGCCTTCAACGACATTATGTACCATGTTTAATAGCAGCAGATGGAAAGGGAAGGGAAGGGAAGGNCTGCTGGGAATTGCTCACCCATCAGGGAGACATACATCCCCCTATCATCCCTTTAGCAATGGCACACCAAGCTGTAAAACATCCCCATTCCTTGGAGATTCCCTGCACACTGCAGACTCACTGGGCAACTTCAGTCTCATTAAGTTTGGGCAATGGAGGCTGAGGGAATTTCTGCAGGGGCCAGCTGTGAAAACCCAGAGGGACATGGCACAGCCGATGGGAATGGGGCATTTTTCCACCTTGAGCAGCTTGCTGAACTGCTCTGGGTCAGCAGGGAAAGGGGCTGGATATCATTGCCCCAGTGAGTTCCTTCCCAAAGCAGGGGGGAGTCAGAGCAGGGAATGACAGTGCTGCTTGAAAAATGTATTCCAGCTGGACTCCTTAAGCTGCAAGCTACGGCCCGTTTTTTTGTGATCACAAATGTTCCTAAGCAGACATTTCTGGGGTTTGATAGGACCTGCCTCCTCCAGACATTGGGGTTTTGGAAAAAAAAAAGAAAAAAGAGGGAGGGAAGGAGAAAAGAAAAAGCAACCTTCTCCTGGATCTCATCTTTTCCGTTCAGATTTCATGCACCAGAACCATTACCAAATAAAATGTCAACTTTTTTTCCCTTGTTCATTAACCTTTGATTCTTATTGTACAGCCAGTTTCAGTGCTCACAGGGGACTTGGGAGGCTCAAATCACAGGGCTTTTACTCAGGGCTTATGCACAACTTGAACCACAGTCCAGAAAGGAGGGAGGGGAAGGGAGGGAAAAGGCTATTAGCCCAATCCTGCCTCTTCAGCGCTTTACATGTTTAATAAAGATTGAATTCAGAGAGAGGGGGAACCCCCAACTTAGTAATAATTCCCTTCACAACTTCTACTATAATTAAAAAATAGAGGCAAGGTCATGACGAGTGCTATTGAAAATAACAGACAGACCTGTAATTATAGCAGGGCCAGCTAAACCAAGGGTTAAAGGTCTCTTAATACTCTGTCAGCATTTCCACTATAACCCCTCAGTTTCAGGGGTTTAAAGCTCGCACATAAATATTTGCTGCAGGCCAAAAATGGCCCTTCAAGGGGTCAGCAAAAGAAGGTAAATTTTATTTACATATTTATAAAAAATGTCCTGGCTCTACAGAAGTGGCACGTCCCTCACCAGCACCACCAGTGCAATCCATGCAGATGAGGAAGAGACAACAGCCACAACCATGAGAGCATAATAAAGGGGTGGTGGAGGACTTGGAAATACATTTTACCCAGAGAAAGTGGCTCCAAACCCACAGAAGTCCCGTACAGAGGCAACAATCTGCAAAGAGAAAGTATATTTTAAAGCTGAATCCTTAAATAATAGGGCCGTATTCCTACCATGAATTATACAGATAATCACTCCCACTGTTCAGCCAAGCATGCACATAAGTCTTCAGAAGATGAAAACCTAAGGCCTTGCTAGCATATTGGTTTAACTTAAATCAGTACTTTAATTGATTTATTTAAGCCAGTACCAAACCCAGTGTGACTCCCTGATTTCTGATGAAGAGTTGCTTATTTCAATTTAGTTTAAAAAACCCCATATCTCGATTTCTTTTTTACCCTAAAGCATTCCTTCCTCCCCTTTTCCTATCTGTATTTACGTGACCCTGAGTTGACATTAGTTTGGTGCTTAAGGATTAGAAATGGCAAACTGGCTATGACCTTTTCCAGGGCTCCTTTCCTTCAGGGACTGAGTTGCTGCCAGTGGTACATGGCCAGAGCAACCACTTGCACCCCATATATACAGTTGTTCACTGGCTGGGGAACCTCAGCTGCTGCTGCTGCCATCTCTGCAAATCCTTTTTTTTCTTTAAAAGTCTCCTAAAAAGTTTCTGGTGCTCAAGGGAAGGAAAAAAAAATAGAAGGAAAAAAAAAAAAGAGAAAAGAGAGAGAGAGGTTCACAAACCCAATGTAAAATCATCCAGAAATTTCAGAAAAAAACACATTGACAAACAAAAAGGGTCCTGAATTAGGCAAAAAACCAGAGCACAACCCCTTCTGTTATATTGGTATGATATATAAGCCAGACCAATATATATAAAGAGCTATTTTTTGGAGGTTATCATGCCATTTTCCAATGTCTGCCATTAGCAAACAAAATTAAGGCAGTTTGATTTGCAGAGGGAGCTTTTCCATTGCCTACTGGTTCAACTGGACTGTCCTTCTCATGTGAGCACCCTGGCTCTTCACTGATGGCTTCAGGCTCAGTTAAAGGGAATGGAGGCAAAACAGCAAGAGCCCTAAATGTCCTTGGATATACGGAAATTTATTTACTGGATCTTTTTGATGGTCCAGAAGTGAAGAGAGGAAAACCTAAAATGATTAACCAGGCAAATCCTTTCAGTAAGTACTATTTTCACCTGCATCTAAAAATGTCACAAAATAATACATTTATTTTCCTCTCTAACTTCAGCGTATTTTTCAATGTGATTCTAGAGGGTCTCTTTTTTTTTTTTTTTTAAGTGAAATTATATTGAGAATATATAACTATTTTTTTTAAAGTTTCTAACAAAATATTTATTGTGCAAGACCCAGAAGATAAAAAAGATGCAACTGTTTTTCTTGGTTTGTTTTGAGGTTATTTACTTAGGACTAAGCACCTCATTTTTCTTGTGTAGAAAAAGTAATTATGCAGTCAAAAGAATTATGACCCACATACTTCAAAACATATGAAAAATGTAAAACTTTATTACATACATTAATTTCTAACAAAAGATGTCTCCAGCATCAGTGTAACTGGTATAAGGCAGATAACTGATGTATGGTATATTTGTTGATGTTCCTCCCAAATGGGTTTTATAAAGGCAAACAAACAAATAAACAATTTCTTTCGTTATGTCTCCCTCTCTTGTATAAATTTCATCAGTCTCATACAGAGGACTGAAATCTTAGAGGAGTGAGTTGTCTGCGGGTTAATTTATTTTATTTTTTTTTTTTTATATTAAGCTAAAATATTCTGCTCAAGCAATCTGTTCCCCATGCTTTCCTTTTATTATCTTTCCATCTCCTGTATTTCTCCAGCCAGGCAAGCCCAGCTCCTGCCCACAGCACTGCCCAGGTTCACCCTCCCTCCCGTGGGCAGCTCCCCCAGGCCCCTGGGTTCGGGGAGGCTGCAGAGCCAGGATTGCTCTCGACATTCCGGCCAAGCCGTTTTCCACGTGCACTTGGAGCAGAGGTCTGTGGAGTACTGTTATTTTCTCCCCCCTCCTTTTCCCCCCCGGGCTGAATTTCTGCGAGCTGGGCAAGCTCATTCCTACTAAATCAGCTGGGCTTGGGAGGCCGAGGCAGGAGTTGTAAAACCGAAGTTCACAGCATCCTTATCTTTAGCTGAGCCACTTTAACTTTCTAACTATACATCTGGGTACCATATCCAAGAGGAAAAGGATGGCCATTTAAAATGTCAAGAATAACTGCAATCAGTTCTCCTCAGTGCCTCTCTTCAAGAAACAAAACAAAATTGAAGTGTGAAAGACAGATTCAAGGTAGTCTTACCATTTTAAATGAATGAAAAAAAATGAAACCTGATTTTTTTTTAAATTAAAACAATGACTTAATCAAAAAGAGACCTAATCTCCTTCTGACACGTGTGTTTATTTGTTCTTGCCATTTTCAGTGCAATATTTAAATATAAATAAGTAAATTTACCATGTTTAGGAAAACCTTCTATTCCATTGATAGATGTGAATAGTACTAGAAGTCCAGAGGAAAAAGGATTCATGGCATTCAACAAATAATACACACAAATAAATGCTGGCAGTTTCTATTTCAGCCATGCAGAGTTATCACACCAGTTCAGCCAAATGCAACCTCCTGCATCCTGATTTAAGTACAATCCTCCTCCAGAAAAGATCATTTCAGTATTTCACAGTGCCTTGTCAGGGTTTAAGGACTTTAAGGAGAAGCTTGGCAGCTTCTCTCGGAGAAAAGGGCTCTGCTCGTGGCTCCTTGTGGTCTGCTCTTGGCATGTCTGGACACCAAATGGGAAAGCTGCAGGAATGGCATAACTAAGGCTTAAGATCGTACATTAATAATGATGATGCAGTTCATTTGTGTCTTGGTCCTCCTTTATATGGCCTGGGCTCAGCCAGGTGTACGGAAGTCTTCAAAAAGCATAGAAATCCCCAAATAAAATTCTGGGTTTGACCTCACTAAAATCGGCGGAAGTCTGAACTTGGTGTAACCTTGAGGCCCATCTCTAATTGAAGTGTAGTATTTTGGGAACTCAGGACAAAGGGGAGGGAAAGACCTATTTTAAGTCATACCTAACACAGGAGAATCAAAGCAACCCTGATGGTTCGCAGCTTTAGTTCCAGCGAGCCTCCCCCAGCCCTTGAGATTTCCTGGGGTACTTGCTACCTTTAAAATCTGAAGCCACAAGTCTCTCTGCTCTTTTTCACCTTCTTTAGTCCTCTCTCTCTCTCCTCCCACTAACCATGGAAAAAAAAGCTTTCAGTGTTTCAAACGTGCTCATCACAGGTATCAGGAGAAAAGTGGACTAGTGCCAGGTCTCAATGGCTTGTTTGTTTGGGGGTTGAAATCTATCCACTTCCATTTTCAGGCGTCCATCGGCTGAGCCACCATTTGACATGCCCAGCCCCAACAACCACAGGGGCTTGGTGGGTTAAAAATGCTAGGATTTCATTTTATTGCAGGGATATTATTCATTCTTGGGAAGGTTCAAAAGTACATGCGTCAACTTATGTCATCAGGGTCAAACAAAGTGGCATGCAGAATCCTAGCCAGATTGCATCGGCAGAGGCGTCTGGAGGCAGAACCAAGAGCAGGGAGAAAGAAAAATGCTTTTTTAGGATGTACTCTGGATCACTTCATCCTTTGGAAAGGGAAGCAGGGCAGGAGGATCCCCTCTGAGCACATCGCCCCGAGCAGCGTGAATTAAAATCGAGTTGTGCAGATTTCACTCTGAATTTCCACTGCTGCTTGCCCAGTGACATGCCTATGGGTAAGACTATCAAACAACAATGCCTCCTCAATTGCCAAAACGTGCCTCCAACATACACCAGCAAGCTCGCAAGTACACACAGACTTTCACAATAATAGCATTAGATGCCATTAACAGGCTTTAGCCTTGTTTCTTTTCAGTGGAAAAACTATTTGACATCTCTCAAGCCCAGGCTCAGCGCTGCTTGACCCTTTCCCTTCCCTGCCTACATTAAAAGAACAACTAAATAGCTGCGGCAGTGCGAGCCAGCCCCTCCTCGCTCCAGGTGTCTGTATTTTACTTAGGGCCCCAAGCTTGATTCAGCTCATACAGTTTCTGACAAGCTTCAGCTGGCCCTCGTCACCAGACAGGCAGATCAATTAACAGAGGGATTTTTCTTCCCTAGCTCTCTTCCTGGACCTTTAACCCCTTGTGTGTCNCTTTTTCCTCCAAAATTCCCTCTGCTTTTGCTTTTTCTACCCATCTCAGAACCTTGCCTTTCTGCAAATATGCTTGTGTTTGTTCAAAAACTTCAATTTTTTTTCCTATCAGAACTGATAGTTTTAAAATTCCCCTTTCCCTCTTCTCTCTTTTTTTTTATTCTCTTCATATTTTGCAACCAAAAATATTGTTTCATTTGGGGTGGAAAATTCTTTTCCTCTTGTTCATTTCACCTTCTCTTTTTCCACTGCACCCATTTTTTCAAATTGCTGCATGGAAATAACAATTTTCGGCTAAAGAGGCAAAGGGAGTCTGGAGCTGATGCTTTGCAAGATTTTTTGAAAAGTTATCAGAATGCAAATCACAATTTGTGGATGGGAATGAATTAAAAAAAAATGAAAGAGGGCATAGAGTACACTGGCAAAAGAAAGTATATTCAAAACCTATGAAATAGAAAACAAATTAAATAAATTTTAAACTGGACAAAAATCAGAGATGGTTACAAATTGCCCTAGGAAAAAGAAACAATGTCAACATTGACAATTTTTTTGGAATTTAGTTATACCTCCATTCATCTTCGGTGAGAGTGTACAAGAAAGCATGTCAAAGGCATGAAGACCTCCTTCAGCAACAGCAAAACATAATAAATAAATTTAATTACCAATGATAATAATTAGACATTTCTGTGAAAAACAGTTCCCAGAACTACTGAAAACTATTGAGAAAAATAAATGTTACGGCTAGTACAGGGAAATCCATTTAAATGCATTGATAGCAAGAAATAATTTAAAACTGGTGAGGATTTTTTTATTATTTTTACTTTTTGAAAAAGCCTTCCTACAGTTCCTTAGGAAAATATAAGTATACTTCTACTCATACAAATGGATTCTGCCCATAACTTTAGTACCAAAATAGTACCACAGCAGTAATGACATGATAATTGACAATAAATTAATGTTAATAATTAACAATAAACACCAAGCAACCTGTCAATCTCAGAAAGCTGCAGCAACTCTATACAAAACAGCAAATCTAAATGTGAAGAAGCAAACATTGCTCTTCCTATAAATGGCCTTGCCTTGGTGAAATGCATCTTGACTTTAGCACACATCCTTTTATCAGGCAGGCAAGAGTTTTAACTCTTCCTTGGTAGAGGTGATAGCTTCCCAATCTTTTGTCTCTGGATGAGGTGTATGTACTTTCTCAGGACAGTGCAGAGAAAAAAAAAAGATGAAAAATCCCACACCAAAGTGGGCATGACACGTGAGGTGCCAGGCAGGGGTATGGGTACTGCCTCTTCTCTGTGCTTTATAGTGCACAAGTTTCTTAGCAAGGCAGGAGCTGGAGGGCAGCTAGAAGTCCTTCGCTCTATATGGGGAATTTTTACTGAGAATTTGGGAATGAAGCAGCATTTCTTGGGTGGATGGGTGCCGTTCAACACTTTCAACAGCTGTTGGAAAACATGAAGTTGTTGCTGACACAGCCTGGGAAGGCCGTAAGTAGCGACGACAGGACACTGATCCACAAAGACAACGAGCCAGGGGAAGTGTAAAATGATAACTTTGGGTAAACAGACTACA
>VYZR01082566.1:9399-22116 GCA_013400675.1 Oxylabes madagascariensis
GGGCGGCTCAGTCTGATCCCTGCCTCCAAGGCTTTTCAGTTTAAACTTTTTGTACAGACTTAACCTATTTTAACAACATATTACAAAATAAAATAAAAGCACAAATTATTTCAGGTTATCTATAGCAAAAGGGAAGTCCCGCCCTCCCTAGCAGATACCTGTCTTTTCTAACCAAGACACTCCAGCTGTGAAAACTCCAATCCAAAGTATGGGCCATTCATGTGTAGGATGAAGGGATTCTTCTTGGGTGATGGGCCATGATTGATTGATCTATGCTGACTAAGAGACAGCTGCAACACCTTACAAGGTGTCAAGACCCTTAAAGTGTCCTGTGATCCACAACAGGATCCACTATATCTTTCAGGTGTCTTGACTTTAACAGTACATTATCTAGTGTGAAATTCCCTTTCCCTGGGCATTCCCACCTGACCAACTATAAATCCAATAGAGTTTGTATTCTTTGCATTTGTTCCCCCACCACTTGATGGGTACAGTCCGCAACCACCACCTCCAGAAGACTGCAATCATTGAGGAGATGGGGAGGACTGACAGCATGTTGGTGGAATCTACAGACTGGTGGTATTTTTCCGTGCCACTTTCTTTCTCTCCCCACCCTCCTTCTCCCTATCTCTCTCTCTCTCTACCTCGCATTTACTGCTAAATAAAAATCCGTTCTATTGACTCTGGCATATGGTCTCATTTGCACTTTAATTTGGGCAGTGGCATCTCTCTAATAATTTTAATAATCTTTTATTATTGCATTAAGACAGTCACAAATTACCAACGCTTTCTACCAGATAACAGCACAAAAATTCCACTATAAAATTGAAAATTATACATAAACAAGTACAAACTTTTCATATCATTCTTGCTTTAGCTGTCGTCCACTACAAAATGCAAAACTATTAATGAAGTGAAAACTAAATTTATTAAAATAATTTAATTTAAAATAGCTTCACATCCAAGCTGTACAAAAGAAAATCTCTTTTATCCCTTGCTTTGATGAATCTGGCCTGTGATCTTGTGCAATTCTAAAGATGATCAAATTGAGCAAAGAACCCCATGACTCCTAACACAGCACTCTGAGTGATGTTCTTAATGAACACAGCATGAGATATTTAGGCTACCTTGAGGACAGCTGATTCCGTCTAGCTACTTGTATCTTCAAACAGCAATTTAGTCAAGATACGCTGGGTCAGTTATTGAAACACTCATGTAGTAGAGGCTCCTATGGAGCAAATTATATTTGCACATTTTGCCATGCCTGACACTTGACAGTATTTCTGTCACTAGAAAGTGTTTGGTTTATTTGTTTTAAAATTATTTTATTTTACTATTTATTCTGTTTGCCGCTACTACTATTATTACAGTTTTTTGGAAGAAAACTGAGGAAAAAGAAAGAAAAAGCGAAACATAAATTCAATGCCATGCGAAAATAATATCTATATATGGACCATGAATGGAAATAATCATTTAATAGCTTTCTCTTCTGTAATTTTCTGCTGCCTATGGCATATAAATGCAAATCACTGAAACAATAGCATCTTTCACCATCTGCTTCTTGTGTCATCAGTGTATTCATATTTTTTCTTCCAAGTAACCAGTTTCACTGTTCCTTCATTCAAAACTTGAGTCACTTGGACTAACACAGGTTATGTACCTTGGGCTGATGATTAATAGGTATTCCCCTACCCAAAAAAGGAAATGTGATGGTACAATAATATGATTATGCAGATGGCACTTTGCAATTTTTCTGTCTTGATTTTACAATGAAATTAATGTTTTGACGTGAACTTTGGTTTCCAGTAAAAAGTAGCAATAACATTTCAGAAGTACCAGCAAATGATAAAAAATAGAGACAAGTTCTATTACTTGAAATTCCCTCTGAAGTTACTTCAAGTTTTGCCTGAGTTTTAAGTAAGCCTATGGCTCAGTACAGCCCTGCAGTCAGTTGAAGATCACTATCATATTAGGGCAAGTTTTGCGCTGATATTGTGTTTCATACATACAACTGAAATCCTTTTCTTGTGAAGCTACCACCGCACATTATGGGAAATCAATATTTAATTTAACACATTCAGTAAAATATCCTGTATATTTTTGTGCTGCATCTCTTCTTTTTTTGTAATGCCACCTTTTTCTTTTTCACCGGAGAGAAAAATATTCAGCCCTGCTTTTAGTAAGTTCAGAAAAAGAGTTTTCCATTTATCCAGGAGACAGCTATGCAAATTCCCTAGCGGAATCTGCAAAAACGACATGGTGTGAGATCTGTTCATTAAACTGTAAAAGAAGTGCAACAGGTTATATATTCTCTGGCATGCCACTTTCTGCTGAAGCACACGTGCACTCTCAGATGGGTCAAGCTGTTAACAGCCACTGCTACTCGAACTGTGATGTAGTCATCTTGGAAAGATGGAGTAAGGGTGGTGGTAACCCACAAGATACTGCTGGCAGGAGTTTGTTGAGACACAGCCATTACAATATCTCAATTGCCAGGCTCGGTTCATCCTCTGGCAAGCTGAAAACTTGAAACACCTACAGACTTTTCCTGTTAAGAGAAATGTAAACAGGCAATGAAAATGTAAACTTTTATTGGTTTAGAAGTGCTGCTAGAAATCAATAATTGATGAATGTCGTATCATACACACCTTTTCAACTAATTTCCCAACAATTATATTTGAGTTCTACTGATGGCTCTTGGCAGGCTTATAAGACATGGATGATAGAAATGTTAAGGTTGAAAAAGGCCTCTAAGACCATGGAATCTGTCAAACCAGTACCACTGTGCTCACCATTAAAGGATATCCCCTAGTGATACATGCACCCATTTTTTAAACACTGCCAGGTATGATGATTTTACCACTTCCCTGGGCAGCCTGTTCAAATGCCTGACCACCCTTTCAGTGAAGAACTTTTTCCCAATACCTTACAGTTCTAAGTAGCTATAAAGAAGCATTTCAGGGCAGGATATAATGCTTATTAGCAAGAAAGAAAAATGCTGCTGTCATGTCTTGCTACTAAACTTCCTATTAAAAGAGATCATAAACACTCTGGTGCATTTCACTTTACTTAGTGCACTTGACGAATCTAATGCTTATCTCGGCCTTTTATTTTCCAAAATAAGTGTTAACCTTTCAGTGGATCAATTACTTAAGGAAATATGCATACAGCTCTATTCTTCACAATTTTTATCATGCTGCATATTTTCTGCTTTGAGCTTCAGTGACGCCATTTGAAGAGTTTAGAATACTCACTGTGAGTCAGCCTTCATCAGCTGTTTATTTGGGAAGTAATTATTATGAAATGTTTACCAGTGTATGCAACTGGAGAAACCTTAAATCAATCTACAGGTGCCTATTTAGTCCTTTCAGACATTCTTGACTGAGCATGGCAGCTACATTGGGATCAATATATCCGGTGGTCTGAGCTACTCTTGGCATTTGTGCCTCTAGGCAGGTGAAAAGCAGCTGGCTAACAAATTTTCTGCATGGATATCAGCTCGGACTTTTATACAGCATAGTTCAAGTTTGAAGATCAGTGCCTCATCATTCTCACAGCCTACCTCTGGTGTTTCTGATGCACTCCTTAGTGGTGCTCTCCTTGAAGAAGTCTGGCTTTCCTGGGATACTGGAAGCTTTGAAACACTCCCACAGCAGATATTAAGGCTACTTACCTCTTCTGATTCTTAACAAAACCATTTGTGGGCTACTGTTTCTCCACAAGTGGGAAGAGTTATGAAGAATTCAGCACCTTGTTCAAAGTCATCAAAAAATTTGAGCAAGCACAAACAGAATAGCTGTTCCTACTGGAACAATGTCCAGGTTTTTCTAAGGAAGATTCCAGTGTTTTCTAAAGGAAAATGATTGCAAACAGAAATTAACTAACAAATTGCATCTTGGAAAGTTTAAGAAATACTCAGAATGACTCACAATGGTTATAAAAGGCCCTAATGACTGCTCTGGAACTCACGTCATAAGTTTAGTAATGAACATCTGACTTGAGTATTTTTAGGTATTGTTCTAAAGTATGTAAAATATCTTTCCTACAGTCAACTGATTTAATTAATGAGTGTTCAATAGAAATCATTGAGGTAATAAAAGATAAAGAGCAATTTTTAAAATTGTACTTAGAGTTGCTATTGGATTTCCTTTAGTCACAAAGCATAACTATGTTATCAACAGAGATTTGGCTGTCTTCATCAAGAATGCAATGAACTCTGTCATGAGGAATAAAGTCAAGATAAATATACTAGACTTTGCAATTAAGTAGATATTTTTATATTTGTGGAGATATATTTTCTCCTTTTTTTATTTGTGGGGGTAAAAGACTAGAGAAGGTAAGCAGGAGTTTGCATACCTGCTTGGGAGAAAATAGAGAAAAACACAGTGGGACATTAACTTGAAAGTGGTATTCATTGGGTTCCAAAGAACTATAGCTGATTGTCCTTCCTGGAAAAGAAAAGAGCAGGTACAATATTTTTGCAAACAGTTTGAAATCCTCAGTATCTGATCTAAGACATGCCAAAGCAACCATCCAGGGGCTCTTTCCTTGTGACTGCACATGGAAAATTCAAAGCAGTCACAGAACGCCAAGATTATCAAATATTACTAATACATCAAGGCAGGTATGTAGTTATATATGCATAGGTAGGCATACGTGTGCCTGGTACCTGAGCTGAACAGCTGGTGGTAATTTTTATAATTTCTAGTCACTTAATCTAATCCCTTAATGGGAAGATCAAGAAAAAACACATAGTGGAAATGAGAATGCATATTTTATCATGAATAAAAATACATAAGTTTTGAGAATATATATACATGTCATGGAAATAAGTAATAATGCATCAACACATGAGTTGTTAAATGTCTGGCTTTAGGCCCTTTCCCCTCCCCACGACATTCTGTAGCTTTGGATACCCACAAGGGGTGTCTGTGTGTATGCATATATGCGTATATGCACACATACTGCCCATCCCTGACTGCATTATATAAATGAATTATATGGCTTTTATGTTATGCAAGAGCCTGTTCTACCATATTTTGTATGTGCAATTAATTACACAGACTGTTTTGCCATTGTTGAATTGCTGAGGGGGAAAAATGATAAATGTTAATGAAAAATTCAATAATAGACACTACTGAATTCAAGGGGAATTCTGTCATACTCCATTTCAGCTCTATTTTTTATCGTGGGAAGGTACAAAGAAGAGTAAAGATGTTTTATTATTTTCCAATTCACACAAATTTTTTTTCTTCTACACTGCAGGAATACTGGTACCTGGAGTTCAAAGAAACTAATCCTCATAACTTGCAAATACTTCTCTCCTACTGAACTCGATTGCAAGCTCTGAGCTGAGTTGAAAGTGACCCAGCTGAGAAATAGATTACAAGAAGGAATGGGAGGAATTTTCTTATAAAAAAGGACAGCAGTTGTGCATTAGAGAGCACATCACGTTATTTCCTTTGTGTACACCTTGTATTTTAACAAGTTGCAGAGAGGTAATTCGCAGAGAAACTGTAGGATGATACATTAGTTTCTGGAAGGAATTTACAGAGCAGCTGTGCATCTCTTAAGTTTTCCTCTTTTTAAACTGCATGCATTTGACTCTTTCAGCTACCCCACTGTGAGAGACTGGAAGGGTTGCCATCTCAAAACATTTCGGGTGCATGTGTGGGGAAAAGGGGCAGGGCAGGTCTTGCTCTGGCGAGGCAATGCCATGCTCCACACCCCCAGAGCCTGTATCCCAGCCTGGCAGTGCTGCCCATCCCTGGCACAGCAGAGGCAATGCTCCACACCCACCTCTGGAACCCCAATCCAGCCCTGCAGTGGCCAGATGACCCAAAATCCCACCTGAGGGAAGGGCACAGGAAAGCCAAAGGGTACTTATAACCCAGGACAAAAGGCAAGCACATGTCTTGATCCCATCTTCCCTTGGATTTTATATCAGCTGAGCAGTGCTGGAACCAAGAGTGGGAGCTATATTTGTTATTTTCTGTATCCTTTCTGTCTTTCTCTTTCATCTCCTTCTTCTAATTCCCTCTTCTTGTAGTTTTGAATAACCTAAAACCAGATGGGCTCAGAGTTTGCTAAGTTGAACGGGCTAAGTTAAAGCTTTGTGAAGTGTTTTATGTTAATTGAATGCCGCTCTGAACTTTTGCCAAAGTTCTCTGATTTTCTGAAGTTACCAGTAGATTTTTTTGTCGTTTTGACCTGTTGAGAATATCTTGTCAGTATTTCTCTGTGTGTCAGCCTCAGAGTATACAAAAAATCTATAAGCCCTTTTAGGAGCGAGTTTTTGGTGCCTTACATTTTAATTGGCACAGTGAGAAGGGTGCTCTTGAGGTGACATATTTTATACAGGAGTAGCTTGCAAAATAAAGGAAAAATTAATTTTTGGTCTAAACCAATAGTCTCCAGCAGAAAGGCCCTGAAACCCAGGTAAAAATTGACAAGAATTATTCTCCACTGATGGAGTTGCTAAAAGCTTCTGAAGTTTATCCAGCCCCAAACACGGAGATGTGGCCTGACTTTTTCCTCTTTCCTTGGGTATGGATCCTGGGGGTTCCCCTGAAACTTGGCTGGTGGGAGGGATAAGGGTGGTCATCTGGGACATGTATATTTGTTTGGGCTATAACAATACCTGTACCTGGAAGATTACAGACTCCAAAAGGCAAGGAAATCTAAGTATTGAAAATTGACCTATCCTTGAAGTTTGTATTTTTTGACAAAGGGTGCAATGCATTTGCAATATCAACAAGCAATAAGGAACCTAAATTGAACTTGCCAAGCTATTTTGGAGCTCCTGTTAGAAGTCCAGCAAGCATCAAAAATGGTTTTATTAAGTTGTCTAATGTTTGATAAATGAGCAAGGAATATGTAAAAGGCAAGACCTCACCAAAGAAGAATATTGAATGAAGAAATAAGAAGGAAATCACCAGCCAGTCTGCTGGACTCTTTGGTCACTGCAGCTGAAAGACCGATTTAATGAATTCTTCCCCCAGATCCACTTGCCCTCCCCTCTTCCATCACAACTTGCCTGAAGTTTTAGACACTCACAGGGTGGGGAGTGATGACTTGCACAGAATGAAATTTTTATTGTAACTAGACTTACGATTATTGAAATAGCAATTATCTGTTATTTGATTTCTTGTGTACTTTCCTCTTCTTTCTCTTCTGCTCTGTCTCCTAGGTTAGGACCCATAAGCCCTTTCAAGAGGCTTGTCAAGCAGGTTTTGGGAACCTTACACCCATGTCTTTTAATCCTTTGAGCATTCTTGTTGCCTGTTTTCAGAGCTTTCACAAGCAGTGAAAAACAGAATGCATAACTCTGCTTTCACCAGAGCTTGGCAAAGTCCTTAGTTGATTCCCTAGCTTTACATAAAACCTCCTGCTCCAAAACTGTTCCAATCAATTGGAAGAGTCCCACTTGGTACCATGGGCTACATATCAAACTCTCTGTGGGGACATCAGAATACAGGATACATTTCCTTTTTTCCTCTGACAGCATCTAATTGCAACCTGCTCTCTGAAAGCCATGTGTCTGGCATCCCTAAAATAAACATTTCCTCATTTGTTGACTAGTACTCTTTCCTTAGTCTGTTACCTTTGGAAACCAATTGCGTTGCTCACATATAAAGTCTTTATCCTCTACTCAGAAAGACTGTTGACATACTGGAAAGAGTTCAGAAGAAAAGAAAAAAAAATCACAANATTTTCTGTATCCTTTCTGTCTTTCTCTTTCATCTCCTTCTTCTAATTCCCTCTTCTTGTAGTTTTGAATAACCTAAAACCAGATGGGCTCAGAGTTTGCTAAGTTGAACGGGCTAAGTTAAAGCTTTGTGAAGTGTTTTATGTTAATTGAATGCCGCTCTGAACTTTTGCCAAAGTTCTCTGATTTTCTGAAGTTACCAGTAGATTTTTTTGTCGTTTTGACCTGTTGAGAATATCTTGTCAGTATTTCTCTGTGTGTCAGCCTCAGAGTATACAAAAAATCTATAAGCCCTTTTAGGAGCGAGTTTTTGGTGCCTTACATTTTAATTGGCACAGTGAGAAGGGTGCTCTTGAGGTGACATATTTTATACAGGAGTAGCTTGCAAAATAAAGGAAAAATTAATTTTTGGTCTAAACCAATAGTCTCCAGCAGAAAGGCCCTGAAACCCAGGTAAAAATTGACAAGAATTATTCTCCACTGATGGAGTTGCTAAAAGCTTCTGAAGTTTATCCAGCCCCAAACACGGAGATGTGGCCTGACTTTTTCCTCTTTCCTTGGGTATGGATCCTGGGGGTTCCCCTGAAACTTGGCTGGTGGGAGGGATAAGGGTGGTCATCTGGGACATGTATATTTGTTTGGGCTATAACAATACCTGTACCTGGAAGATTACAGACTCCAAAAGGCAAGGAAATCTAAGTATTGAAAATTGGCCTATCCCTGAAGTTTGTATTTTTTGACAAAGGGTGCAATGCATTTGCAATATCAACAAGCAATAAGGAACCTAAATTGAACTTGCCAAGCTATTTTGGAGCTCCTGTTAGAAGTCCAGCAAGCATCAAAAATGGTTTTATTAAGTTGTCTAATGTTTGATAAATGAGCAAGGAATATGTAAAAGGCAAGACCTCACCAAAGAAGAATATTGAATGAAGAAATAAGAAGGAAATCACCAGCCAGTCTGCTGGACTCTTTGGTCACTGCAGCTGAAAGACCGATTTAATGAATTCTTCCCCCAGATCCACTTGCCCTCCCCTCTTCCATCACAACTTGCCTGAAGTTTTAGACACTCACAGGGTGGGGAGTGATGACTTGCACAGAATGAAATTTTTATTGTAACTAGACTTACGATTATTGAAATAGCAATTATCTGTTATTTGATTTCTTGTATACTTTCCTCTTCTTTCTCTTCTCCTCTGTCTCCTAGGTTAGGACCCATAAGCCCTTTCAAGAGGCTTGTCAAGCGGTTTTGGGGACCTTACACCCATGTCTTTTAATCCTTTGAGCATTCTTGTTGCCTGTTTTCAGAGCTTTCACAAGCAGTGAAAAACAGAATGCATAACTCTGCTTTCACCAGAGCTTGGCAAAGTCCTTAGTTGATTCCCTAGCTTTACATAAAACCTCCTGCTCCAAAACTGTTCCAATCAATTGGAAGAGTCCCACTTGGTACCATGGGCTACATATCAAACTCTCTGTGGGGACATCAGAATACAGGATACATTTCCTTTTTTCCTCTGACAGCATCTAATTGCAACCTGCTCTCTGAAAGCCATGTGTCTGGCATCCCTAAAATAAACATTTCCTCATTTGTTGACTAGTACTCTTTCCTTAGTCTGTTACCTTTGGAAACCAATTGCGTTGCTCACATATAAAGTCTTTATCCTCTACTCAGAAAGACTGTTGACATACTGGAAAGAGTTCAGAAGAAAAGAAAAAAAAATCACAACTATCATCCAAGACCTGCAATATCCATTTTAGACTGAGTGATTATTTTGGTTAACACAGAGAAGGATACCAGATGAATTGCTCTGGATCTGCAGGAATGTTAATGAGGATAAAATTTTTCATAGTAGCAGGCTCCGTAGTGTTACAAAATTTAATGACCATGAGTTTGACATTATAAAGCTTATATGTTTTTTACCAGAGAAGACAAGAAAGCCTTGGAAATATTTGTTTAAAGAGCATAGACGTTCTCAATTAACATGAACTTAAGTCAAGAGACAGCTTATGAGCTGATAACCTGTGAAGAGCTGCTGGCTTGTTGCAGGATTCAATTGATAACCTGTATATGCATGAAATCCAACTAGGTTTTATTGCCTTTTTTTAAAAAAAAGCATGACAATTTTTTAAACCTACCTGCATATTTTCCTACAATTTTTATGCATAAAGACATCAAAATCAGTACATGTTTTATTTAGGTTTCACTTTTATCAATTTCATATTTTAATAACAGCCGGTGTATGTGCAGTCTTCATCTATTCATAAGAAAGAAGGTTCAGGGTCAGTTCCAAAATTGGAGCAGAAAATGCACTCTCACAGACACTGAGCCAGTTTTATGACCTGTCAGGAACAGTAAGTGTTCCTCATTAATGCTTAATAGTGCCAGCTTCATTGTCCTTTTTATTCATTTCTTTACCCAATACCATAGACACATAAAAACACCACAGTGGAGTTTTGTACTAGGAGTTTTCTTTTCATGACAGTACATGGATTTTCTTTTCCCATTACAAATTTAAAATGAGAACACAAAATGTGCAAATCTTCCATGAAATTATATTAGAAAAAGAATGCTTTGAGTCAATCAAACATTCTTTTTAAATAAAACAGAAACATTTTGTTTGGAATTTAGGTTTTATATGCTGTTTACTCGTATTGGAAATAATTTAATTTTTAGAAGTCATTTAAAAACAGTAGATCCCATGCAGTCAAAAATACTGAAATGGAGTGTTATCCTGCTGTCAAAACACTTTATATTTTGGGCAGAGTTTTTATTCTCCCCTCTTTGTGTCAATTAGACAGTAATGACATTTCCCATTGAAACTTTTTAGTCACAGATTCTACCTGGATTTCATAATACCACATGTATCTGGGTACATAAGATCACACCAAGTATTTAAAAGCAAAATAACAAGGTGGGGTCGGGGGGAATTATACAGAACCAAGTGCATGGAAGTGAAGATGTTTGCATCCACATAATTGTTCTAAGATACTCTTTCACAATATGCTTAGGCTCTTAAATAAAAATAAATTTTAAGTATTTTCAGAATAGAATCTAAATGAACACATGGACTGTGTCTCATTTGGCTCTCGTTAATATCCTATCCATGCTCTCTCTGGTTTATTCATGGTGCTAGGGTGTTGGAATCATAGAATATCCAGAGTTGGAAGGCACCTACAAGGATCATTGAGTCCAACTCCTAGCCCTTCACAGGACAGGCTCCAACATTCCCACCATGTGCCTGGGAGCATTGTCCAAATGTTCCTTGAACCCTGTCAGGCTTGGTGCCGTGACCACTTCCCTGGGGAGCCTTTGCCAGCGCCCAGGCACCCTCTGGGTGAAGAACTTTTCCTATCATCTGACCCAAACCTTCTGTGACACAGCATATATGTTGAAGACACCATGCACCACAATGGCTGCCTGCCACTTCAATCACAACACACCTGAACTAAGGGAAAACAGGATTTATTTTGAGCAGCTACTCATTTCTGGTAACATTTTTCATACTGTTTTAGTGAGAGAGAGTAGGATGCTCTCAGAGCAGTGTGCTTGCATTACACTTTATCACACTGTGTTTCATCTTTATACCACCCAGCACTTCCCTTTTTTCACTTCTTTTGAAGAGGGGGCTACTTGCAATATAAGAATTATTCAACATATCACAGAATCACAGACTATGCTGGGTTGGAAGGGACCCACAAGGAGAAAGAAGGCAGAAAATGAGGCCCTTGTGTGCAAGTTAAGCACAATTCTGGCCCATTGCTTGTAAGAGTTTTCTGTCTTCCTACATAATGTTCTCCACTTCCATCATTTTCCTTCATACTGAAAACTAATAAAAAGTAGTTTGGAACATTTTTCATCCACCTTGTAGCCTTCACTTATATGGTCCCTTTGTTACTTTTCAGTGGTCTCCTTCTATTCTCTCTAGATATTTCTAGAACCCTTTTGCAGCCTTGTTACATTTGATTTAGCTTTCTTTGCTTCGCTTACTTTACCTCAGCTTTGTTTGCCAGCTAGATTCCATCTGGTCCTTTCAATCTATTCATGTTGTTGGATTTGGGGGGTTTGGTAGGGGGTTTTTTGTCTTCCCAGGGCGAAATGAATAATGCAAATTACTTTGCTGCTACCAAACAAAAATAACTATGTAGATTTAATTCTTTAGGTTTAATTCTTTAGTTCTTTACTGCTTCACTTGCCTCCCTGCAGTGAGTGGTGTCTTTTGATCGACTTTTATGTCTTTGCTTTAGCTTAACAGCTGAATGTATTGTCAGCGGCAATTTATTAAAACATATTTTGATTTCATAGCTCAAATAACAGAATACAAAACTACGGTTTCCAGCAATCATGCCTCTGTTTTCTCAAGAAAATGGCTTATTTGTTTTGGAGGGAGAAAAGGAATTGCATGTTAATGCAGACGTAGATAAAAGCTATTCAAATTCCTATACAGTCCTGTACTTACATTTTCCTTCAAATACCATAACTGTAGCTAAAGCAATATATAAGAAAGCAAAGACAACTTTACACATAAGGTACAGTAAATGCTAAATTGGCGTACATCCATTATACAGCACATCTGGCATGAATGCCAGATCTGTAAGCAATACTTCTTATGGTTAAAACATCTTGATACATTATGTTACTAATATTTTACCTCAGAACATCATCTCAACTAAAGAAAAAAATGCAGAGTGCTTTATGAATAGAAATAGAAAGTGGAACCTGGCTCCAAGTGTTGCCATTTAGAATTTAGTTAACTAAAGTAGTAGATGGTAAAGTGCCTTCCTGAAGGCAAGGCACCTGCCCAAATATATATTTCTCTTATGTGGATTCTACCTCTCTGTCTTTGCCAAAACCTATTATACATTTTGAGATTCACTTTTGGGTGCTCACATTTGGTTCATTTCATTTACAGTGCATTCACAAACTCTGTCCTCTGCCCTTTACTCATTACATCTGAGTGTTCCCATCCCCAATCTCTTAAAATACTGGAAAATATTAAAATGTAGTGCCAAAA
>VYZR01082570.1:6585-18170 GCA_013400675.1 Oxylabes madagascariensis
GGAAAAAAAAAACAAATCTGAGAAATATTTCTTATGGATGCCTGTGTACAGACTCATAATCAAAGGGTTTGTGAATGTGGAGATTAAACTGCATTGTAGCTCTCTTTGTGAAGTGCTTGGGTCCTTTGAATATGTAAGCAATAGATTATAAGGCCTAGAACAAGTAAAATTGGGTGGTGAATCAGTTTAGGCTAGATGTCCTTCAGCTCCTACTGTAAGTGGTGAAGAGACCTACAGGCTCCCCTTGGAGCTGGACACACTCTGGATTTCTTTTGGTGGTTGCTCAGGTCCCCTTTCTATCTACATACAGAATCTATATGAGAATGTCTTTTGTCAGAGTTACGTATGTGCCTGAAGTGAGTGGTGTCACAGTTCCATATAGCTGTCCTGTATGAAGATTTAAAAGAACAGACAACCCAGAAAATGCTAATTTCCTGCCTACCATATTTAAATTTCCTATCTACTGGATTTAAATTAAGCACACAGGAATGACTGTCTCAAATAATCTAGTTTATACAGTTCAAACACATTCTTCAACCCAAGACCCAATTCAACAACTATTTTATTTTCTCACCCTGTTACAATCATTGCAACCATCAATACAATGCAATTATGCTTAATCCAACACAGGACACTAATTCTTTAACTGATACAGTGGGATATTGACTGTCAGAGAATGGGAGTGAACACTTATCAAACTAAAGTGTGCAAATAACGACTGTTCCTTCAAACAATAATTCTAATTTCTAAAAAAGCAAAGAAATATCAACCCTTTCTTTTATCTTTTTGTATCATATCATACAGAAAGAAGTCTTGACATTCTTTGAAAGCTGCTCAGAAGCTTCCACATGAGTTGTGCAAAAAGAGCTGCAGATGACACATAAAAAGTCTTTTAAAAACAATTCTGCAACTGTGGCTAGAGCCACTGGGATGGAATAAGGCAGTCTTTAATTATAGCCCCCCTGAAAAGCTATGGATAGGCAGAATGTTTCCAGAGTTTGGCTAGACCTTGAGAGCTGTTTGTGAAGACAGTCCTTTTATGTGTTGTAAATGGGATTTAGCCAGTTACAGGGATGAGCTTATGCAGTTGCCTGTAGGATCAGAACCAAAGTCCCTGAGTGGTTGATTTTGAAAAGATTTAACATATGTGCACACTTTGCAGGCAGAGACCTAATATTGAAATAAATACACTTCTGTGAGGCGTAACCTCAAGTTAAGCAATGTCCACAAACTTTTGCAAGAAGGGTCTGATGCTGTGAATATATGCAGGAAATCTGTTTAGTACCTCCTCAGTTTACTTCAGTCAGAAGCCATGTTAAAAAGTCTATCTGTATTGCTGTAGAATTATACTGTTAACCATAAAAAAATAACATTTTCTTGCAAAAAAATTCCTGTTATTTTAGCAGATTTATTTTCTTTGACAGAAAATGTATTGATCTGATCCTGGGAAAGTGAATGTAGTGCTCAACAGAACAGTTCCTGCCATATAATTTTGATGTTCATAAGGTTGTGTCATATTTCATATGAAAAGACTCTGTCAAATTCCACTGACTGTTGAATCTTAAAATGATTCATCCACACAAATATATTTTTCAGGAAAGCTTCAGCAGGAAACTGATTTCATTGCAAAATAACAATTCAATTAATCATATGTTTATTTTAGAAGTATGTACATCTCTCTGTGTATTTTCTCTTTTTTGATTTTTGTGGCTCCTATGGAAATAAAATGTTTAACATAATATGGAAAAGGAAATTCATTGGAAATAACATATTTTGAAGAATAAACTTGTAAAAGCATGCATTTCTGTATTGTAACTTTACTGTTTACTTATAACTAAAGAAATAATGAAAGTTAATGTGTGAAATAGTTATAATTATCAACATTTCTCACTTCTGAATCATTCAAACTTTATATTTCCAATAATCTCAGTGCAAGTTTTATCTTCAGATTTTCATCTCAGTCTACCTGAATATTCTTCCAGCCAGATTTCCCATGTACCAATGTAAAATTTGATTTCTATTCCTGCCTTTTACAATTTCTCTTGCTCTTCATGGGAGGAACCATCCATTATAAACTGGGAGGGAACAGACTGGTTCCACTGGCAGCAAATTAAGCTTTTCCAGTTAGTTCCCTGAAATTAGAGGTTTCAGCCTCAAGACATAATTACAGGTAAGGATGGCTATGTTGAGGTTGGTGTTAAACCATTGGCTTCAATGGGGACACATTTCCTCCTCAAATGTTTAATTTCAGTAATGTTTTAAAGTATTTGTGTGAATAGATGTATACAGACATGCACACACAATAGGTTCCTCTCACTCATGTTTAATATGGAAGAATGTATGGTATGCTCAAAGTAAGAGTGCATGAAGATGGTGTTCTTTGGTTGTTTTTGTATTTCTAAATACAGATATAACTTGCAATGATATTTTCACCTTTTTTTTTGTTCTTACTCAGATAAAAAAAAATAACAAACAGAACCTTTTTCCTAAAGAAAAAGACTTTCCCCAGTTTGTCTCTAATTGTGTTGTCAGGAACACTGTCTCACTCATGCATGATGTTATATTTTCCCATGAAGCTTTGATAGGAGCTAAACACAGAAACTTTAATTTGTTTCTTAGTCCTACACCAGTCAGTATTTTAGCAACTTATGGCCAAATTTACTATTAAGTGTTACAAAGGTCATTGTTGCACAAAGCCACAATTTCTATAGAATAGATGTATTGCTATTTTAACATCTCTTAGCCATTAAGCTAAGCTTACAATTTTGTGACCTGCTGCATGTTCACATGTTGCAGTACTCAAATTGAAAGCTGGGCAGACAGGAGGTGAGTGCAATTCAAATGTGTCTATCCAAGTGAGAAATTGGATAGACATTTCCAAATTTCCAATTTGGAAAATTGTACCTAGAAAAAGCCAAAATCATAGATTAAATCATAGATCACTTTTGGGAGTGACCTCAAAAATGTAGTCATGTTTTTATATCTGCTCTTAAAGAACAAAAGAAGGCGCAGCACAAGTATTGTACATTACTAAAATATCTTGACATTATTAAATTGTATTTAAAGTGGTGTAAAGACCTTGAAACAATCTGATTGACTTCACCTTTGCTTACACTGACACTGAGGTATGGATTTTCAAAATGAAGCACCATAAACCTCTGCAAAGCATGAAGACCTGAAAATTTTAGCAGACATTCTCCATGAAATGTCTGCAGATGGAGACAAAAAAATATCCTGTAGGTATTGGTGCACAGATAGTCTAATGCTGCTGCAGTAGCTGGATGAAGCCAGACCCAACACATTGATATGGATTCTAATCAATAATAAGGTGGAGCATAGAAATATATCCCAATACTGACTGAGCCCTTCACTGCATAATTTTGGTTGCTATTTGGAGTCCATGATAATGAATTTCAGTTCACAGATGCAAAAACCTTTCAAGAGAGTGATGTTACAAATTAGACACCCCAGAACCATTGACCTAAGAAAAAGCTACTCCTAATAAGGAGATTCCTTCCTTATTTAAGGGCTATTCTGCCATCATCATTCAAATTAGTGCTGAGGAAAAGTGCTGTGCTGCCCAAGAGGAAGGCTGTAGCTTTTTGCTCACTGCAGTTGTTCTAAGCAGCTNTCTAATGCTGCTGCAGTAGCTGGATGAAGCCAGACCCACCACATTGATTCTAATCAATAATAAGGTGGAGCATAGAAATATATCCCAATACTGACTGAGCCCTTCACTGCATAATTTTGGTTGCCATTTGGAGTCCATGATAATGAATTTCAGTTCACAGATGCAAAAACCTTTCAAGAGAGTGATGTTACAAATTAGACACCCCAGAACCATTGACCTAAGAAAAAGCTACTCCTAATAAGGAGATTCCTTCCTTATTTAAGGGCTATTCTGCCATCATCATTCAAATTAGTGCTGAGGAAAAGTGCTGTGCTGCCCAAGAGGAAGGCTGTAGCTTTTTGCTCACTGCAGTTGTTCTAAGCAGCTTGGACATCTTCTGGTCCTGTTGAGTAGTTATATGTTGTTCCCACAGACCTGCTAGGTCATGGATGCTCTTTGACTGTTTTCTTTTATTTTTAGTTGCTAAATCACTCAAAAGAAGGAATGATATAACACTGTCCTAAGATCACTATTCCAAGTGAGCAATTGCTGCTGTAGTTGCCATAGGGATACTGAATGAATGCAGATGAGGCAGGAGATATCCAGAAGGATCTGTGAACATGAGTTTCCCTTCAGCAGCCCAGTGTGACCAAAAGATGGGAGATTTCTGGACTTCCATAATGCTGGGCTGAAATGGCCATCTGGCTGTCAACGTGCTCCTTTGGTCAGAGACGTGGTCACCTTGCTTACCATTAGAAGTGGAACTTGGCCTCTTAGGTGATTTTGAAAACATTACCACAAGTTTCCTAGGAGCAATACTTAGAAACAGCTACTTGCTGTGAAGACTAAAATACCACCAATACTGCATTCATAATAAATCCACCAAGGAGAAGCGTGGAAGCTGCATACATATGAGACGAAGTGGTGTATTTGGGGACCGATAGAATCTAATTTTAATAAGCTAATATTTGGAGAGGAATAGCTCCTCAACAGAGGAAGGAGCTATTATATAGTAACGAAAGTCCTGCTGCTCTCAGGGGTGCGATCCTGGCTAGCTCAGTACCTCGAGAAGCTGGACTTCGTTAAAGAACCAAGATAAAAGACTTTGAGACAGCTCTTTCTCCTTTCCTGGGCTGCCCCAGGTCTTTATTTGATGGCAACTGTAGATGTCCAACCAGTCACAGGACAGTAGGATAGCGAAAGAGGAAGACCGCATGGCAGCCTCCAGTTTTGTCCCCGGGGGAACAGGGGTGGGGGATGAGGATTGACCCCAGCCAATGGGCAGGCCAGGGGGAGGGGTTGGGGCAGACCATGGGATTTGGGCTCAGGGGAGAGGGGGATACAGATGCAAATATAAAGTGTGTGTGCAAGTCCAAGAAGCCTAGTGCAAATAACAACAAAGTGAACCTAATACCTAACGCACCACAACAATATAGAAGGTGTTCAACACTATGACAGAGATAAACAATATTTCCATGGATAAGGACGGATTAGTGAGCTGCCTCTCAGTTCAACTTATTGATGATAAGGGGTGAAAGTGGTCAGCTGCATGGACAATGGTGATCATTTTTAGAGTAGCTGTGTATTTGATTCTATTCCAAACAGGACTGAATCAAGGCACTACTCATTATGAAAATAGCCTGTAAATGCAATTACTTACTTGCCTAAAAATCCTCAGAAAACATTGGTGAACTTACATGATAACTTGGTGACACACACTGGCACTCACAAACTCTACCTTTGGAGCACCATTTGCTCCCCACCTGCTCATGGAAGGAGATGGATCTTATCGCCTTAGGCCCCTCATATTTATGCTTTCCACTGGAAGCTGCAGAGAAAGACCAATGACATTTATGATGACAAGAATCAACTCTGCCCTCAGGTGCATATTCACAGTTGTATGTAAGGTCTGAGTTTAGTGCTAAATGATTTGGTTAAAAATACACAAATAAGTACAGACTCAGATTGTACATTTTTTGACATGGACACAGCTCTTAATTATTTTGGCATGACTAGAGCCTTGGCTATTCTGAATGGAAGTATTTCAGTTGTCTCCAGTTAAATTGTAGTGATCAGGTCACTTAGACTATCAGCTCAGACTTTCAGCCCCCAAAATGCAAATTTGTGCTGGGAAAAAAACACGCTGGCTGAGTGTAGGTTGCAAATTAATGCTATTTACAAGTGGTGTTATCCCAAGCACTGTGCATTGGATATATTAACAGAGTAAGATACTCTTGAAAGGATTAACTGTAGATGGTATACCCAAGTTTGAGCCAGGATAATTAATTTGAAATAATGAAAGGTATGAATGGGATTTTATGACAACAGATGTCAACACTCTCCACCTAAATGGAATGAATTAGCAGCCAAGTGGTAATCAGAAGACATGTGGTTCACTGATAAATAAATACACAAAATCTAACATGTCTTCCTCAAGAGTGGACTAGATGGCAGTAGTTTCTATATTCCCACCCTCCAAAATACTGTCCGTCCTTCCTATTCACAGCACCTCTAAGCTTAAAGCTCTGCAATTTCTAAAATGTTCTCCCCCTCCTCTTTTTTAGGTATTTTATGGTATTATTAACACTATGAATTAATACCTTTCAGAGTTGTCTGATGGAGGTTAATAATCCCTTTTAAACCACTCAAGACTTAATTGAAATAAACAAACATTATCATATCTATCTTCCAGCTGAAGGACATGAATCACAGAAAAGTTAAGTTGCTTCTGAAGTCATAAAACAAGTCAGTAGGCAAATCAGGAGGAGAGGTAAGCAGCCCTGGACTTCTAGACTCCCACTGTAATGATTACATTAGCCTGACTTCCTAGAACCAGTATGTCTGAATGAGATAATTTTATTCAAAAGAGTTCTCAATTATATTCACATTTAGGCTTGATTCCAGTATTGATGTAGCCAGTGGAAAAACAGCAGCAGAAGATTTGGTGCTAATGTATCCTTTTCAGTGAAAGGGAAGACTACTTTGAGACAGTGTGGGTGAAATAACTTTCCTAATGGGGTATTTTTTTAATGTTAGCAAGTGTGAATATTATAAACTTGCAAGAAAGGCTAGGTGCTGTCTTCCGGTATGATCTCACCTTGCTTGTAAATGAGCCTTGAACACACCTCTGATTTCTGTGGTCAGGCACACCTCCCTCTGCCGCACTCTGGACTATCCAGCCTCGCCATATTCCCAGCCATAGATAACAGACAGATAAGGATGGGTAATACCCGATGCAAGAAGGGTCACTTAACCATTCCTTGCTGTTGCTGTAGACTCTCCCCTGCTTTCCAGTGCTTGGTGACAGTGAAGGGAAGCCAGGCGGGCAGACAAGCGTGGAGAGCTGCCATCACGCATGGGTGGTGATGCAGCTCTGCCTGGGGACTGATGGAGGGGGAAGGCCCCTGAGATCTGGTGACCCCAACCAGCAGCAAGCAGGGTATGCTGCAGGTTCTTCGGGGACAGTGGCCTCTGCAGGATTCATGCAGAGTACCTAACCTCAAACCAACCCTTGGGGCTGCACAGTAGACTGAAATAACACGGGCAACAGCTTTCTGAGAGATGCTGAACATACCCTCCATCACCCCAAGGAGCAAAACCATACTGGGGCAGGTCTACCAGGCCTTCCTCCTGCTCTGTCCCTGAGGCAATAGGATAACCATCTGTGTACCGCTCTGATATGTCAGCACTTAACACCCAGTTTGTACATGACACGCTTTAGTTACCATTCTGTATGCAGCCTATTGACACGTGACAGTGGCAGCAGGACCTCAGCGATTTTCCTGATTTCTCCTGTTTATTCCTGGTTTCCACTGGCACAAGAGAAATGGATCGTTGCTTTTTAGGCATGCCTCTGTAAAAAGGCAACTTTTTACAGAGTGAGTGGACCAGCAGTGGAAGGAAAAAGAGCTCACATTTAATTTCTGCTTGAAAAATATCAGTGATGAAAAGGCCTTGTGCAAAACTTCTGCAATGGTAGACTTTCGCCCTGCTGGAAGTAGTTTAGACCAGACAATTGAATAACCCTTACTATTAAGAGCAGATTTAAAATATCTTAATCAATGCAATCATACACGCAAAAATTTCAGTGTAGCTGTAATCCTCATTAGCACATGACACCATGCCTAATTTCACCTGCAATTACCTGGATAGACCATGTAATTGTGCTATATAATTACTTGTGCATTTTACAAATGAAGTTGTGTGTCTGCAGCTCAAGATGATGTAGCTCTTTCATGTCACCCAAAGTCTTCTGGTGCATTTTCAACCATACACATGTTCTTGTTATTTAAAAGCAAGGGCCAAAAGTTAAAAAAAGTCAGCCAAGAATGCAAGAAAAAAATTAAACATTTTGGTTTAGGCAGTGAATTTTGCTTTAGGAAGTTAGGATCAATTGATGGAATTTATTAGCAGAAGCTTGTTTAGAACCTGTAAACTATTATAAATTAAACCTGCTATGGTTGGTATCTATCAAACCTCTTAATATGCTCTAGGCTCTCTCTGAAGGCATAAAGAGATGAACAAACAGGAAATTCCCAGGCAGGAAATAATGCCAGGACATGTTCTCAACTGTATCTAAATCTACTCAGTGCAGCAAATAGCAGGAATTACACTGGTGTCAGTTATAATTCCCAAATACATTGTGATAATCCTTTTTAGTCTCCACATAGGTTTACAATATAGACCTTATCATAGTTTACACTATGGAAAAACAAGACTACCTCTAGAAGCCAGCTGTGTCAACTCTGGCTGCTGGACTCCTGCCCAAATAGTATAGGCAGCGCACAGATATCACCCATAAAGACAAAAGGCCTGATAGGCCATTGCCTTGTATCTTACCCTGCCCTCTAATTGTATTTGTTCAAACAGAAGCGGGTATAAAATGCCACAGGTCTGATTGCATTGGTCTATAGTCCCATGTAGGGAGTGGGAGGAGTGTCTTACAACTGACTGATGCTGCATTAATTCGTCATTAAAAAAAAAAAAAAAAAGAAAAAAAAAAAAAAAGAAAAAGATCTCAAAGAGAACTATATTAAACTATATTAAAAATATATTTCATATGACCTCACTCAAAACATTTCATTCTGGATTATTCATCTTTTAATCATTTTATTGTTTCTTCAACAAGAAGAAAGCAGTTTTATAACAAAAGCAGTTAGAGAAAAGAATTTAGCTGGAATAAAACCTGCCAAGAAGAAATGCAGTTATTCAGTAATGCAGTGAAACAAAGTCAAATTCACACCATGTTTTCCTCATCCCAAATACAAGGTATGTGCCAAAACAAATTTAGGTGATTAATACGCTCACCAGTAGTGCCAGGCCAGCTTTATTTTTAGTAAGTAACATGGCCCTTAAGTTCCTACAAAATAAAGCCCATTGCATCGAGTGCAAGCTCAGCCATGAACACATGGGACAGAAGTAAATGGAGAGGGAAGCCACCTACAGAGCTCTAATCACAACCACTGGCTCATCTTTTAGAAAATTATGCAGTTCTAATGGGTGCACTTTACCTGGAAGGTGTGAGTAGCCCAGTTCCTTGTGTATCCTCTAATGGTTGCAGGTAGCTGCATCTTGCTCTCTGTTGGGGGCAAGGATATTTGGACAAGATAAAGAGAGAAAATATACAAAGGAAATGCCCAGAGACAGAAATTGCAATACCTTGACTATATAGCGTGACAGTTAATGTCACTCTAGAAATCTTAACATTTGTCTTTGTGTATGGGCTCTTGGCACCCATTAAAGAAGAATGAAGCAAGGTGAACCATCACCATGAGTTTTCTCTTGGGTGCTAAATCAGACCAGAGTCAGCTGAACCCAAAACTTCTTTTATTAAAAGGACATTGTGGGAGTCTTAACCCCAGTGCTAGTCAGTACATTCTCAAAAATATTGGTAACATAGTTGTAGAGACATAAAAATCTAAAGCAAACTATTTTGCCATTTTTTGTGAACATCTATTTATACTTAACACTTCAGAATTCTGAACAATTTTGCTCCTAACTTAGATTACAATTTCCGTTTTTTTTTTTTTTTTTNGTAGCCAAGGCTGATATTTAAGAAAGTGTTTTAAGTGCTTACTCCTTAAATAGTTTTAAAAACATATCCAAGGTCCTGTTTTTTCATGTAGAAATAAGAGTTTACAATATTGTACTGGATAAAGTTTCCCGTCATTAAATCTGTGGCAAAGTGACAAGATCTATTTCATGCAGTAATTTAAATTTGTAGATCTGAAAGCCCTTGAGGAAAGGGGCTGTAATCATCAACAGTGATGATCATTGCTGATGGGGAACCTCAGGAGAGAAAGGGATTCAGTGAAGGTCATCCAGCACACCAAGACCTGAACTGCACCCTGCTCTCCTTGGAGCTAGGCCAGCACTTGATCCCATGGGTGCTGCTGTGCTGCTGCTTTCAAAAGTTGATATATATATTTTTTTGCTTCAGGTAGTTTGGACCGAGGAGTGCGGCATTCAGCCACAGTGCATGCACATCCTCCCTACCCTGTCCCATGCTGCCTTTTTTCCTCTCCTCCCACATTTACTGTGTCTGTGATATTTTTTTTTTACAAGGATTTGCTGGAAGCAGTGATTGGTAACAGGAAGGTACTCCAAAGGCTGTAATAAACAAAAGCCATCACTTGGGTTTAACTGGTGTATTCATCACCTTGCTTTGCATAAAAATCCTTGTGTTCATCTCTCTTCTATCATGGGCAAACAGGTCATACCATCTCTTTTATTAATGTATCACTTTACCCGATAATTTTCCTTCCCTCATCTTCCTCCTGGAAGGGTGCTACAGAGCCTTTCTGATGCAGGAGGTAGAAACTGTCTGTTGTCAGCTTAATCATAGCTGACGAAAATCCAAAACTAGACCATGTGTTTCCATGTCAGCACTGTCCTTTGGGTTAAACACGCTCCTAAGCTTTATGTGTCTCTCTGAGTGTACGCCCCCCACAAGCCTAAGTTTGCTATACTGAGCAAGAGAAGATATAGAGTGCATTAGTCTAATGAATGCAGGGCAAAAAACCAACTTCCTTCCGCTCCCCTTATCTCTAGCTAAATACTATTTAGATGGCTTAAGTAAGATAGACACTATGTAGCGGTTCTTGGCTGTGTTGTGCTGTGCAGGGACTGCTTAGATCTCCATGGAAGATGGCAAAAGGGAGATCTTGCAGGAATTTGGGATTACCATGATTGTCATCCTACTCTCTGATTAGGATTATTTCAGGCTGAACCAGGGTCCTTTCTCTACCACCCTGACACAAGCATGGATCCCTGTCCCCCCTGGATTGCCCTCTGTGGGTCCTCACAGTAGTTAAATGTCACAATCCTCTTTATATGCTGCTCATGGGAGGCTTTCTGAAGCTAACTTGGAGATCCTGCTACCTTGAGACATGCTCCAGATTCATTCTGAGAATACTGTCCTATACTAATAGAGTAATTTCTCTCTCCTTTTTCTCTGGATGACTTAGGAGCCTGTGCAGCTCTCTACTATGGCATTTGTTACAAATTCAGTATATCTAATACATAGTATTTTTTTTGAGAAATTTGTGTTTGAAGTTATTTGTTTTCTGTCAATGTCTTTGGTGGATTTCTAGCTCTCACTGTCATGTGCTGAGATAGCGGTAACTTTTGCACTGAGTATCTGCAGTTCTGCATTGGAGATCTGTATACTTTTTCCTGACCAAATTCTATGTAAGCAGGTGAATATATCTCCCTTATTTCTTATTCCACTGGAAATTTCCTTGACATTACAATGCTGATGATTTGATTTACTTCTTGTATTCCTTCTGCCTTCTAATAGCATGTCTGAGTTGCAAGGGAAGAAGTCTCCAATCTGCTCTTTGAAACAACTGGCTCTTCACCTTCATGGTGTTGCTGAGCTCTCCTCCCACCTTTTTTGTACACTCTTTGGACTCCGCCATCAATTCAGTTTGGATAGTGCAACGCACAAGTATTGAACTATAGAGTCTATGACTAT
>VYZR01082571.1:0-10668 GCA_013400675.1 Oxylabes madagascariensis
AAAACAATTCAGAAGGCTGAACTTTGGGCAACACCTGGGTGCCGTTTAATCACTGAGATTTAGCTACAAACAACAGATGTTCCTGTCCTCAGCTCTGAGCAGCCCTTGTCACTCCCGTGCTTTGAACTAATGGCAACAATTAAAACCTCACGAGCTCCGTGCTAAAGCTCTCCCGTCCCCTGCTGCAGGTGGAATCGATCCAGCCCCAGCTCTCAGCACCCCACCAGCCACTTTGTCTTCACCACCTTTTGGAAGTCACTCCATCACCCCTCCTCACCTGCCCCACGCCAGGTCTGGAGGGCAGAAATGGCTGGGAAAACAGAGGTTCAGGGCCTCACACAGTGAACTCCCAGCCTCGGCTCGACTCCTCAGCAACTCTCGTAAACACAAATAATTAATTTTACATTGTCTTTTTTGAAGAGCAGGGAAGAGGGAGTTCAAAGGAAGTGATTTGATTTAATTTTCTCCTCTACTTTTGGGCAGAATTGAAGGCTACACTTAGGGAGATGAACTGAGAGAGGACAGACAAGAAGGACTCTGTAAGATCTCTGAGGGAAGATAACTGGGGTCTGCAGAGCATCTGTTGTAAGCAACACCAGCACGTGAATCTAAAAATAGTGTCTCTGATGCTGTGTGTATATGACTGATATTAAAAATGACTGATTTAAAAGAAAGTGCTTTCACCTCTGTTGCCAACCACGAAGGTAGCTCTCCAGTATTCTCAGACTTAAATGCTGCCAGTATTTCACGTTAGGATAGTCATAAAGTTAAAGGTTAATAGGCTGTACAAATGACAGAGTTTAAAGGGAAAAATGAAGATGGGAAGATTTCTAGCACTTAGGGAACATTTTAAAAATGAAGCTCCTCTGCCTAATGTAATTTTTCCTATATTCTTTCTCATGCTGTTGATCATTATTGAAAATATTTCTATTTGCATAAGTGATTTCTCCTTCACTGCCCACCTCCGTTTGCGTTTTGGATCATCATTACTTCCCACAGCACGTGAGTCATAATCCTGCTGCCTGCCCTAGGAGTCTGCTGCTGTGAGAAGGGTGAAATTAAAGCCACAGCCTCGCAGGGAGGATGGGCAGGGGGACCCAGAGCATGAGGAAGGCTTTTATTTAATTGCAAATCATTAGAATTGGCAGGTTGAGGAGCAAGGCAAAGCACGTGCATTGCTGGAAATGGGATTTGGTTGTGGGGTGTCAGCTCAGCTCAGCAGATGTGGGGAGTGGCAGAAGGGTGGTGCTGGGTCAGCCTCGATGCCATGGGTGGGTGCACTGTGTTCTCTAACCCTGGAGCTGGAGGTTGGATTCTAACAGTGAGATTAACGTGACTCAGGTAAAGACTTTACACAGAGTCCACCATTGTCACATCTGCTTTTGCACTAAGGGAGAAAAATTCTCCCTTGTTGTCTCTGTTGGCCTTCCAGAGCAACTGGAAAAAGTTGTGCTGGAAAGGGGATGAAACATTGCTCTTTAACATCTACTTTTCACACCCCGATGCTCTTCCCTCTGTCTGAGCAGGTCACAGGAGGATTCAGGGTGGAGGGCTCTGCTCTTCTTTCTCATCTTGTCCCAAGTGCAACATCACACACATCACAGGGCTGAGCTACAGTCAGCTGTGGGCAACAAGTGGGAGCACCTTCCAGACAGAATTTATTCTAACTGCTGTTGTCATTCTTACTGCTTTTGTCATTCTTACTGCTTTCTTTACTCCTGTAGGTATCTGACAGTCCTCTCCAGGTATTGCTGAAGTCTGGGGATGCAGAGGCCCTGCCTGGGAGGCAAATAAAAAATCTGATCTCTGCCTGGCTCTGACACTCTGTGCCTCCACAGGTACCTCTGGCTGTGGCTTTTCTTCCTCTGTTTTTCAGCAAGTTTCTACTTTTCTGGAACATATTCCTAAAAACCTTGAGAGATGCTGAAGAAGCCAGATACTCCTGATTTGTTGGAGTCTGAACAACAAATAAGTCTGGAATAAAAGTGATTACTGAACAAAGCCTCCTCCCCTCTGCAGCTGAAATGGAGAAAGGACCATGCCTTGGTGTTCCCTCTTGGTGATGACTTTTATGGCTTTGCCACAGGGTCTGACCTTTGATTCTGCACAGAAAGTTCCTGAAGTTGTAGGAGATGATCCATGCAGAGCTGCTCTGAAAACCAGGACATCCAGCCCCACATTCCGTGTGCACAGACCAAGGGAAAACCCAGGGAATGCCTCTCCTTGAGGATAACTGCTGCTCTTGGCATCCTGCAGAAGGGACACAAGACTGCAGTGGTGCCATTTCATGCTATGAAAAACACCATGAACAGCACATTTTCATGAATTCCTATGGAATTTCCAGGAATATTGAATGGCATTTTCTTCCTCCTTTCCCCTCTTGATTTCCAATGTTCCAGCCCTCAGTTAGTTGCTGCTATGCTACATATCTTCCAAAACTGTAATATTAATATAGCAGAACACGACACTATTGAAACCCTTGTTTAAAGAAGTGCAAGGGTTGTATTTCTTTTGCATGTGACACTGCATAGAACACGATTAAAACATTTTAAAATGAAGGCAGGGGCCAACCCACCACACCCTACCCGGTAAACCCACCATAAACTATCTGCTTGTCCCTTCCTGCAGGGACTAAAATGCTGAGTAAAGGAAATAAAAGGACTGCAAGGAGTAAAATGCTTGCAGTGCAAAGGGTTTTTTCAGGAGTCTCTTTTACCATTGCTTGGATTAAAAACTTTTGCAAGACCTCCAGTAATTAATTTGCAGAGCGTTTTCCTTGTCTGAAACTTTCAGTCAAGTGCTGCCTTTGGGATACTTTCAGTCAAGTGCTGCCTTTGGGATTGTTTGCAGTTCCTCTTCTCACCCTCAGGACTTATTCTGTGATAAACTGCTTGGGTCTAAATAAGAAAACCAAAGAAAAGAGGGTTTTTTTTTTCCATGCTGAGCCTTTTTCTCTGAGGTAGCTTTGCCTCAGAGACCCCCAAACTACTGGGCTGGCTGGTGGAGCCCTTCATCCCTCTACCTCAGCAGGTACTTGTGGAGGCATGAAATTGCTCGTGGTGGAGCCTGGGGAATTGCTTGTGTGAAGAAGTGCTCACCTAAAAGCAAAGGGCCCTTTCTATTTGGTCCTTTGTAATTTCTGGTTCTTCATACATTTTTACAGACAGGTGGAATGGTTATAATGTTCCAAAATAAAAGACAGTTTTCTTTTGAAAAAGGGGCCATGCCTAAAAGTTGAGAGTGGAAAAGGCTGCCTGTAACCTTTTATTGGCTTCATTCTCTCTAATATATCTGCCTTGTACGCCAAGAAAAGTATAAACAAATGGCAGGGTATTGGTTTTTCACTTACAGGGTTTAAACCAAGGGTATAAAAAGCATATCCTATCTGACGCTATTTATGAAACAATTAATATTGTCAATGCCTTTTCCATCTCCCCCGAGTTACACATACTGCATAAACTTTGATTTATCCCTGAGAAGTACAAAAAAATACCAGCTGGGGAATACACAGGGCAATGCATCAACACTGTTGGAAAAGGAAACAATTCCCAAGTTTTCTTATGAAATTCTTTGATATTAAAATGACTCGAGATGTAATTCTCTTCGAATTTTCGGGGAACAGTAGACAAAGGGTCCTGGATTGAATTTGTAATCTCAGGGTTTAGATACAATTAATTGTTTTGTTGTTTGGAGCTTTCACAACAGCAGCGAATCTCTAATTCTTCTCTCTTTTTTGCCTTTAGAACACAGCCGTTAAGTTCTCTCTTTCTCTCTCACACAGCCCCAGGAGCACATCGGAGCTCTGGCCCTTCATCCTGCTCAGAGCGGCGTTATCCCGGGATGTCCGGAGGATGGGATCCACCGCTCCTGAACCTGCGGGAAGGCGCTCCCGGCGCTGGCCGTGGTGCTGAAGGGCGGCCGCTCCTCCTGGACGAGCCGGGGGAGCGTCCAATGGTCCGTCCGTCCGTCCGTCCATCCATCCATCCATCCATCCATCCATCCATCCATCCATCCATCCATCCATCCATGCACCCACCCATCCATCCATCCATCCATCCATCCACCCACCCATCCATCCATCCATCCATCCACCCACCCATCCATCCATCCACCCACCCACCCATCCATCCGTCCACCCATCAGTCCATCCATCCACCCATCCATCCATCCATCCATCCATCCATCCATCCATCCACCCATCCATCCATCCATCCATCCNAGCAACACATAGCAAACCTCTCAGGGCAGCGGGACATGTGCTGTACAGGATTTTCCTGACTGGAATATTTAAGGTAACATGTGATCTGGGTGGGTTTTGTTATGTGGTGAGGGGTTTTTTTATTGCACGAATAACTTAGATGTCACACTCTGAGATGACAACACATGGCAAGGGTACACATAAGGCTGCTGAGGAGAAACAGCTAATGTTTATTTCTATGTTAAAATTGTTATTTTAACAATTCTATTGCTCTGTAGACACCCAACATTATTTAAACATGTTGCATTTCATGAATATACCCAGCTGGAAGTCTTCCACTTTTTTTCATACATAACATTTTATTATTATTTGCCCTATCTTCCACCTTGAACAAGGTGTTTACCTGCACACAGTCCCTTTTAATAATTTTGGTTTGGTTTTGTTTTTTTGGTTCTTTTTGGTTGGTTTTTTTGTTTGTTTGGTGTTTTTGTTTGTTTGTTTGTTTTGTTTGGGTTTTTTATTTTGTTTTGGTTTTTTTCTGATATTATTTACAGATCCGTAATGTCAAGACAAAAATCTGCTGATGTACGATGATGTGAAAAAGTCACCCTTGGTTGTGTTTTGTCAGTGCTTCATGGCTGCTTTTCATATCTTCATATGAGGAAGGAGTTTCAACCCACCACTCTGAACTGGTTGGATCCCTGTGTCTTAATTCCGAAGGGAATCTTCTCTTTTCCAAAAAAAGGTGCAACTATGATGGCTGTGATGGTGATGAAGCTGAGTGTCAGAAGTTTTGCACAACCTGCATCCAGTCCTTCTGCTGCTCTCCACCAGCATTGCTTCCACCAGGTTTATTACTGATGAATTTCTGATGTGCATTGCTAACGTTTAACCAAAATGCATTAAAAATATTTTCTGTATAATACCTATTTCTCTAGTAGATCTCCAAGATTTCAATGGTATAATAATAATAATAATAATAATAATAATAATAATAATAATAGTAGTAGTAATAGTAATAGTAATAGTAATAATAATAATAATAATAATAATAATAATAATAATCAGCAATGTAAAAAAGCCCAAAATCAACAAAAAACTTCAGTGCAAAGCTGTGGCTCAAAGTAGGATGACTTGAAATTTATGCAGTCATTTCTTGGCCTCTGATACTTTGTTTTTATAATGTGAAGTTGTGCACTTATATTAATATATTTAGAAATAATCTACTTTCTTTTCCAGGATAAAGTTTTCCCTGGAATTTACAGGAAGATTGTGTAGAAAGAAGTCCAAAAATATTCTTTTCTCTGTTCCGTTTCGTCAAACAGGTAGAGCAGAGTCTGTGCACCAAGGGAGCATAATCAGAACCTGAAATGTTTGAATACCTGAAGACAAGAAACCTTGGAGATTCCCCAGCCAAACGAGGGAGAAGGAGCCTCCTGTGGTGGGTGCATCACTTTGGCTTCCTGGGATTCCTGAAACACCGAGCTTCCCTGAGGAGCAGCCTTCCCTGAGGATGGGCAGGCGAGGCAGAGCCATTAATAAGTGCAAACCACACGGAGGTTTTGACAAAGAAGCTCTCGTGGAAACACAAAATGACCCCATCATTCATTTATTTTGCAAAACCATGAGCTATTTTGGGGATCTGCTGACTCAGAACGAGCTGGTTGAGACTGTCATGCCAACTACAGCAAAGGTTTTAGGGAAGTTCGGGTGATCTGAGGATCTTTCCATGAAATTCAAAGCTCATGTTCAGTAGGTACATCCAACATAACTCTTCTACAATTGCCAAGGATCTGTGATATGAACACGAGAGGCTTCATAAGCAGCTGATTTTTGAGTCAATGGGCTGTAACACTTTTGAAATCAATGATTATTTAAGAACTCCTAAAACTGCACATTATCCAGCTGCCCTGCACACAAGCATTGGATTTGCTCTGCTCTCTGTTGGCTCTCTGCAAATGGAAAGTTTGGAACTGAGACCTGGAGGCTCAGTGTGGGTCAGAACACCTCTTGTCTAGCCACAGTCACCATAGAGCTCTGCAGCAATTTTCTATTTCAGTAGCAGCTGGAAATACTCAGCACTTTTCAGGTATGGTGACAGGATTCTTTTGTGGATTTTAATAAATTACCTATTTATGGCCACAAAGAGATCTGTTTCCTTTGGACTTCAGCAATCTGGGTGTTTACATAGTTCTGGTTTTGATTTTTGTGTGTTTTCATTTTTTCACACGATACTTCAGAGTTTACAACCACCTATAAAAGCACTGCTCTCCAGATATAAAGCTGCAAAGCCACCATCTATTAATTTTTCTTTGGGTGTCTCTGTCTTGACATATTTTGAAAGATGAGCTGAAGTTTAGGTTTGGATAAGATGTTAAAGAACAGCACATGCTCTGCCTTCAAATCCTCCAGCGCTACTTCTCACAAAGGATTTCCTGCAGTGTGTTTAGCTGACCTCCATTGGGTGAGTTCGCTTGTGGAAGTGATAAATTGTGCACACATGACTGATACCAGGGTGATGAAACCTTCCAGAAATCAGACTGGTGGGCAAGACAGAACAACAAAAGCAAAGGATGTGTTGTACGAGTTTGTGGTGACATCAGAGCATCTTATCACATTCTACAGGGTACATGTGTGGAGCTCCGTGAGACAAAGACTGTGCTTAGATCACCCCATCAGTTCTGCCCCTGTGGATTTTCTCCAAATTACATGGAATTTGCAGCAGCACTCGTTTCACAAAAACATCACAAACTAGAAATTTCTCCCCTTTTCTGATAAAAATGCCATCTCTGTGAGTCAGACACAGGATTGTGATGAGCCCCAGAAAGAAAAGTCTCATAAATTGAACACCCTGCTTTCTTGAAGCACCAGGAGATTCTAATATTTGTCAGGGAAGACTCTCAGCTTGCCAGGAAGCCACTGGAAAACAGAGACTAACAAAGCCTTCCATTTAAAGGTACAAAAATGCCATTGTAAGGCACAATAAGGGAACAACTTTAACTGTTCCAAAATACCTCTCAACCCACACACATCTCACACACCCTGATCCACTCAGCCTGGGGAAACCTGAGACAGGCTTCTGAGCATAACTCCCTTGTAGTTTTTCCAGGCTTGAATAAAACATCCTTATCAAATACAATGTCCCACAAGAGACATTCCTTGTGATGAGAAAGTAGCATCCCTTTTCTGGGTAACCTCTGTTTGTTTCCAGCCATGCATTTCAGAAGGAGCACTCCAAAGACTGACAGAGAAATGCCGTGTTTCCAAAGAACTCAGATTTTTAAAAAGCCCTGATAATGTGAAAGGATTTGCAATCTGAAGGGAGAGCCACTGAGAACAGCTCAGCCTCTACAGCAGTTAATCTCTGGTGTTCACAAAATTGTGTTTATATGCCTGGACAGCATGACAGGAGCTCTAAAATAAGAGGGGGGAAGGATTCATTTTGATTGCCTGTGAAAGGAGTGTTCCTGTGTGGGGCAAGCTGTTAAACATCTTCTCATCCTTTCTTCCCTCTGGACATCCAAACTCTGATGCAAGGAGGTGCCACAGCATTTTCCTGTGGGAGTGTGTTTAATGCTAGCCACAGAATCAAGCAGTGCCTGGGTGGAATTCTGCTTCCCTACAATACCTGGAAGTCCAAATGCTGCAAACTCCTTCAGGAGAAGCTCCCATTTGGACAAAAAAAGGAACAAAGAAACTGAGCACTGCCCTTTCCTCAGGATGGAAAAGAGAAAGCTGAGCCCAAGGTGACCCAAAATTTGCCACCTGTGGTTACAGTGAGGATGCTCAGGGGTGGCAGAAAAAGATGGGGCAAGAATTTGGGTGAAATACAGGCTGCAGTGGGTAATTCCTGCCAGGGAAACAGGGCTGCTGTGCTCTGCACATCCTCATCAGCAGGCTGCAAGCCAGGGCTTTTTGGAGCTCACAGCAGTGGGGCACCACAGAATCACAGCACACAGGTTCACGCTCCAGCCTAGCAAGAATGTAGCTCTTTAGAAAAATAATGAAAAAGAAGAGGCAGTGCTGAGACAGGATAAATAAGGAGATAAATCACTTTGCAATACAATACAGCCAAAACCCGAAAATAAACAATTACTTTAAATCATATCAAGCACCTATCACAAACATCACATTTATACAATTGATCCATGTGTAAATTAGCCAATTAATTCTGGATTGCAACACTAATGAAATAATAATTATCTTTTTACAGTGGAATGGTACGACTGAAAGTCTAGAAACAGAAATAAAGACTGCAGCAAAATCCACTCAGCTCCATCACCAGTGGGCAAGGGGGGAATGGCCAAAACCTGTCTTTAACATCCAGATATTTCTGGGGAGGGGGAATGAATAAAATACATAAATAAGTGAGAAATGTATGGACCTTAAATAACAGAGACAGAGAAATGCTCTTTTAGAACACTGCAGGGTTTTGTTTGCTTGTTTGCTTTGTAGTAAAGAATTGCAAAGTGGGAATTTCTTTTAACATTTCCAGAGGCTGGTTTGATTTTTTGTCCCTGCTTGGCTTTCTACCGTGAGTTGTTTGCCCTGAGGGACTCCAAAGGGATTAGGACCTCATAATTACCAAAGCAGTGAAAGATAGATGGAAAAGGGTGGAAGCTTCAGTACAGAATTATTTTGGTGACTCATATCTAAATAAAATCTTCACTGAGATGGAGAAATGCACTGGGGTCTTCTAGAAGAACTTTTCACCCTTGGATTTTCATGTAAGGGCTGCAGACATTTAGCACAGAGCTTTCGCCCAGGTCTTTGGCAGGATTTAGCTGGCTATTGGCTGTTTTCTGTATGGGAACTATTTTCTGTCCATCTGAGGTTTTTTCCTCTCTGTACATTTTACCCTCGTGTTGAGGGATATTCCCAGAGAAACAGCATTTCTTTGAAAAATTCCCGATGATCTTTACTTTGCCAGGTGCTTTAAGTTGTTAACGAGAGCAGGAACAAGAAACAATTGTTAATAACAGAATATTTCTGCAAATTTTAATTGCTGAGACCCCATCCCCAGGATGTGTGGAAAACACATGAAATACCACGTCTGTTGCAGCCAAAAATGCTGTGTGACTGGTTCTATATAAATTTTCCCTCTATTTATAACCCCAAGTGTTCAGGAGGAAGAAAAACTCCTGGGCAGTTTGATTCAGATAAAAAGTGCCTTGCTTCAAATCGCCAAGTGGATGTCTTTAAAACGAAATAGCAAGAAAAATCAGGTAGATTTGATCAAGGCATTAAAATGTTTAGAAGGAGGGATCGTTGCCCTCTACGCACATGTGAGCACGTCCGAGTCCTGAGCCCTGCAGATTTTTGCAGTGCGTGCTCAAAGGCATTCCAAATGTTTAGAAGGATGCCAGAAATGAGTGGCTCGCTCCTTCCTTCCTTCCTTCCTTCCTTCCTTCCTTCCTTCCTTCCTTCCTTCCTTCCTTCCTTCTCACTTCATTTTCGCTTCCCACAACGGGAGCCAGCCCTTCCCTGCTCCCCGCCGCCCCGGGAGCGGTACCGGCGGGCCGTACGCGGTGTTACCGCGCTGCCGGGGCTCAGGTCGCTGTTCCCAGGGCTCCAGGGAGCTGCCGCTCCCCGGTGTCCCGGGATGCCCGGCCCGGTTCGGGGAACGCTCCGGGCCCGCCCCAAAGGAACGCGGGGCGCTCCCGCGGCCCGCCAGGGGGCGCCCTGCGCCCGGACCCCGGGAGCGGCGGGGACGGAACCGGGAACGGGAACGGGATGGATCCGGGAACGGGGCAGGGGTGGAACCGGGAACGGAGCAGGGATGGAACCGGGAACAGCGGGGATGGAACCGGGAACGGGAATGGGGCAGGGATGGAACCGGGAACAGCGGGGATGGTTTCGGGAACAGGGCAGGGATGCAATCGGGAATGAGGCAGGGATGGATCCGGGAACAGCGGGGATGCAACCGGGAACGGATGGAACTGAGAACGAGACAGGGATGGAACCCGGGAACGGGACAGGGATAGAACTGGGAACGGGACAGGGATGGAACCCGGGAATGAGACACGAATAGAACTGGGAACGGGACAGGAATAGAACTAGGAAGGGGACAGGGATGGATCCCGGGAGTGGCTGGGATGAATCTCGGGATCACCCCGTGCCAACACGAAGAGCGGCAGGGACGCATCCTAGAAGCACCGTGCTCGGATTGCGAGAGCGGCGGGGATGGATCCCGGGAGCGCCCCGTGACCGAACCCCGGGAGCAGGGCAGGAACGAATCCCGGGAGCGCCTCGCTCCCTGATCCAAGAGCGGCGGGGCCCGGGCCGTGCCTGCTGTCACCCCTCCGCCGCGGGCTGGACGTGTCCCGCCGGCCCCGGGCACCGAGGAGGCGGCGGGGCGGCCCGGGGCGCGGGGCACCGTCGGGGGAGAGCTCTCCCGCCGCCCCGGAGCCCCCGCCCCGCAGCCGTCCGGTAAATCGTTTCTGCCCCACCAGCGAGAGGGTGTCCCGGTG